>BQNB010015690.1:0-72831 GCA_026074375.1 Tanacetum coccineum | reverse complement strand
TTCTTACATAATATAAAGTATTTTGTTCTTACATAAATTTTCATAATTGCCATATATTGTATTTTCATAATTTCTAACATTTAAATAAATTTTATTTAAGCTTTTATGAATTTTCTTGCATTAGGGGTATTTTGATCATTTTACTCTTATTGAGATTTTTAGGTTTTACAGAAAATAATAAAAAAAAGGGAAAAGATTTATTTAGACTCCTAATTGTATAAGGAAACAAATATTTTTATATTTATCTTAAAACTAGTATAAATACTCCCTTAAACCTAAACCCAATATCATTATTTTTCCTCTCTGTGGATTTAGTCGACACCTAGCATAAAGAAAGAAGAAATCAAAATTTTTAAAGAAAATTTAGGGTTCAAGATCGTGTGCTTTCAAGTTAAAAAGGTTTTTCGTATAACATTTATTTAATCTTTTCTTTTAATTCAATTAATTGTAACTTTAATTGATGGATAAATTAGGGTTTCATTAAAATTCAATAAACATGTTTAGATGATCATTAGTAATCAATTAGGGTGTAATTAATGGTGTTTGGATGCGTTTGATTATGTTTAGTTGTTGTTAAATTAAGAATTTAAAACTAGGCAGATTTTTAGGTCATATTGTAAGTATCATAACTTGGTCATACGGATAGCTTTTATTAATTTTCTTGAGCCTAAAAATAACTACAGAGAGTCTAATTTCTAACCCCATTAGTTTCATGAATTAAAAGTTAGTGAAAGTCAGTCAAAATAATTTTCCAAGATTCGTTGTCAAATCTGAGTTTTTGGGGCAAATTCTGGTTTGTGTTTGTGAAGTCAAAAACCATATCAAAACGTTTTTTTAATTGATGGAATTGCTACTGTAGCAAGTTCATGATGTGTATGATTTTCTAGATTTTTTGTAGAATTTTTCTAAGTGTTTAAATGGGTCTGATCATGCTAAACTTTTTGATGGTTGAATCAGTTCCGAATTTGAGTACTTTGTGATGTTGAATTTTTATAAAATAGTTAGGCTCAATATTATTTTTACTAAAAAACACAGTAGTTCATAACCCATTAGGAAGGTAGGGAATGAAAGGGGGAAAGCTAATTTGATTAGTTAGTATTTTATTTGTGGTCATAAAGTGACTACAAAATTTTGTCGAAAACTAGAAAAACTCGAATAAGGGATTTAGGAGTGTTAGGGTATAAATAAGGTATGGGAAGTATGGTAAAGGGTTATAAACATAATATAATCATGATAGTCCATCAATTGATTGTTACATCGTCTTGGGCATTTAGCCTAATCGCGTGTAACATGAGTTTTATTTGTGTTTAGTTGATTGCAAGGATATTGTGAAGTAGCTGTGCATCAGGTGAGTTTCATAGTCCTATTTTTATGTTTTTCTTGGGATGTAAATGATGCAAAATAAGTTTTGAAATGTATTATCAATGTGATTATGTGTTTTAAATTGCTTTTGGACATTACATGGCTATTATATGACTATGTGATACATGTGTTATTTGGGATCGGAAGAGGTACGCCTACCTCATGCTTCATGATTATTGGATCGGAGGGGTACACCTACCCATATTATGTTGGTTGTGGGATCGGATGGGTACGCCTACCCAATGTGATAATGTTGTGTGATACATTCTGGGTGAGCTTGGTTGCTTATAGTGCCAGCTATTCTAAGCCCGAATGGGAAATTATGTTTGTGGATATGACGATTTGATTTTGGTTGCATGCTAGCATAAGTTCATGATAGTTCATTATTGTCCAACTTTTTTTTGATAATCACAGTAAAAGCGAGTATTATTACGTGTCTAAAACCTATGACTCTCACCAACATTATTGTTGACGTTTTAAGCATCATTTTCAGGTGAGCATAGCGAAGTTAAGGATGTTAAGATTCGTGGCTAGAGAGACCTTAGGAATTGCAGGATGAAGTCTTTTTTTCTGGAGTCTTCATTGCAGATTTTCGTACTTCAGATAGTTTGATTTGTTGTGATGTTTAGTTTGGATTTTATTTTCAAGTCTATGTATTTTGTGTGTGCGATTAACCTTAATGCAAGACCCCTCTTGTGTTTAGTATCGTCATAACACTTGGTTTTTAATATAATGCATTTTAGACATTCTCTATTGTTGACACCATTGTGTTGTGATGATACCCATGACGTTACGCCTCGCGTTTCCGCCTTGGCGGGGTGTGACAGGGGGAACATACATCAATGAGGGAGTCTTGGCATCGTCGATTTCTTTCTCTCTATAATTCGACGATCATCCTTTTTGACTTCGACAAAAAGGGGGAGAAATGGATCAAAACTCATTAATAACTTGAAAACTTTATTTTTACATAAAATGAGTTTATATTTTGTCATCATCAAAAAGAGAGAGAATGTTAATACAAATAATGTCTAAAAACGTTATTTATATTTTTCTACCTCTTGATGTTTTGAAGATAACAAAATGTAAAAACGCTTACGATAAAAATAAACGTTTACAAGTTATTAATCGTAAATTTCCATTTCAAATGTAAATCACTTAAGGTATGTATAAACAAATCATTAAACATAATTAGTGATCAAGAAAATAATTTTTCTTAACCATCACATTTTCACAAAAGTATTTTTACAAAAATAAATATATACAAAATACTTTTTAAATAAAAGAAATATTTTATTTAAACATAAAAATTCAAATATGGTTTTCCCCTCAAAATGGAACCTTCTATACCAGATAAAACATTCCCCACTAAAAGACAAAAAGGAGAGCGTCAGTCTACGACGGCCCCCTGATAGGCTCGGCGGCCCCCACATATATCTGGGACCGCCAGCAGTGACCGTTGGGTTTTCCTGCCTATAAATACTGCACTATTCCCAGCTGAAAAACAGACCTCTTTGCACGAATTTTTTCAGTCTTCTTTCTCTCTCTAAAAACCTTCTTTCTCTCTCTAAATCTCTTGATCACTAACATTGTTTGATCTTGTTTCAAGTGATCCAATCTCTTCTTTCTCATCTCTCCTCTCTATCAAGTGCAAGAGAAGAACATTCGTATTCGTCAAGAAACGAATTGTTGTAGCCTAGTGATTTCTCTTTTTTTCTTCTAAGAACCAAATCTCTATCTTGATTATCTAGTGTGATTACATAAATCGGATAGTGTATAAATCCGATAGTGTAGATCTTGTGATTGTGTATTACTTGTGAAGTTGTAGATCGGTTCTAGCTAAGATTAGGACTCGACATTTAGCTTAGTGCAGGAAAATAACGTAAGCGACGTGTAAACGGTTTTCTTCGCCTAAAGGGAGCTTGTTGACACAGTGAAATCTTAAGTAGGATACTCGGGGAGTGGAGTAGGGCGAAGAGGAGCTTCGTAGCCGAACCACTATAAATCTTGGTGTCTTGGTTTGATTGTTCATTCCCTCATCTCTTTATATTGTTGTGATTCTTACTTATTGTTTGTTTAGTTATAACTAGTAGATACATACATTGATTGGTTCATATTGTTGGTTGGTTGAACATATACTCGGATCTAACAAATTTTAGAAGTAAAATTTAAAAACGCCAATTAATCTGTAAACTATTCAACCCCCTTATAGTTTCCACAGAAGTGTTGATCATTTAAGAGTTGTTTTACACATTATACATACAACTACGCAACCAAACTTTTTTTAAGAAAAAACTACTACAACTACTGCTACTACTCATGCTACTGCTACTTTTGCTAAACACACCCACAGTTTCACCTTTTTTGATCATTTGTTCCATTCAAAAGTTCAATTTTTTATTCTTTAGTGATCATGTTTTTTGATTTTTTTTCGATAAATCAATAAAGTTTGAACCTATTGTAACATAAGCTCAAACCATGTGCTTTTTTTGTCCCATAAAGTTAGTGTAAACGTTTTAAAATTATTCACAACTAACATAATATAAAACTGAAACCTAGTATATTTTTACAAAACTTTTACCACAAAGACTGGGCACTTGGTGATCACTCACCATGCACCAAGATCCCCATCCACAAGCCAAGACGATATTGAAGGTCACCCATCATGCGTCAAAAGCTCATGTTTTGGACTCGTTCGGTGGTCTGCACCTAAATCTTTTTAATGTTTTTAATTTGTGAGTATGTGATTCTATATATTATGAGATATGTTTGTATAAAGTAAGATATTTTCATATAAGTATTTTTGTATTAAGTAAAGTGTTTTTATATATTGTAAGGTATGATGTGATGCTAATATATAAAAGGTGATTTGCACACTTCAACATTTAATTTGCACACTCAAAATATTTGTGTCTTGATATTTATATACTTACATCACTTAATAGAGCGTGCAATCAAGACACAAATATTTAGGATGCGTTTGGTATGCATACATGAATCATTATGACTATGAGTTTCATGTTTAGATGGAATGAAAACATATATCATTGCAAATAAGTTGTTTGTTTGTTTCATGAACCACTATAGGTGTGAGCGAAATATATAAAAATATTAAAATGAAAAGCTAAAAATATGAGTTAACAAAAATTTGTGGTGAGAAGTGAAATGAACAAATGGTCCGACAACAATAACAATCAAACATATATATTTTTTTACAAATATATATTTTTTACAAGTTAGTTATTACATGAAATACATTTTTTTTTAAATAAAAATAAAGATAGAGAATGAGTTAATTTAATATGTGGTTGAGATTTTTTTGAGTACTAAAGTGTCAAAGGTTTCTTGCAAATCCTGGCAGATGTGGGTAGTTTCACACATCACCTTGTATTAGGGTATAGGACACTGTTTTAAATGCCATATACTCATACCAAACATTTAATTTTATTCCCATTCTCAATCTATGAAACCATATACGTCAAACAAACAGGCCCTTAATTCACATACTCCCCAACCAAACATTTGCAATGCATATGATAGTGACTCATTGATTCCGATAGGCATGTACCAAACGCGCCCTAAAAGTATAAATGTCATGACACAATTTTAAGTGTGCAAATAAATTAGTGAAATGTGCAAATCAACTTTCCTAATATATAGATTGGGTTGAGCATATTAAACCGTCAATTGGACCGGACCGAACATATTTTGGTCCGGTCTTCGGTTCATGCTTTTCCTTAAATTCGATAATCGGTCCGGTCCGGTCCGGTCCTACAAAAAGCTCAGCGATTGTGTTTTGTTGGACCGGACCGCACTGAAGACCGACCCGGACCGGACCGGACCATTTCAATCTGGTCCTCGATCCGACGTTTTGGACAAATTCAGTTTTAGTCCAGTTCAATTTTAGTCGGTCCGATCCGATTTTCGAACCGTGATCACCTTATATATAGGTGATGAGTTTAATAACCATACTATCGAGCCTTAACACTCATGGATAGTTATCAAAAGTAAATTTTACTGATTCAAAGCAAACTAAAATAATACTCCACCACACCAAGCCAAAAGATGAAAATAAGAAATAGATATAAATAAAAAATGGAAAAAGGGGAAATAAAGAAGGGTGATTTGTCAAAAAGAGTCGGAATAAAAAACTAGGAAATTGTGTGTGATGTAAGTCGAACACGTCTTAATGCACGTGTACCAAATCAAAAGGGCATTCTTGTCATTATATAATATATTCCTATTCCTATTTCTATTCTTAGAGAGAGAAAATTAGACAATAACACCAACAACTTTCAGTTGTACTACCTTCGCGCGTGTTACTAAAACACACTCAAAGGTGTTTTTTTTTCTCTTTCAACAAATACATACTTCTTCACCTATATACATACACATAATATATCTATACATTTTTAGAGAGAGAAAGTGTATGCTTATGCTTATGTGAGGGTGTGAAACCCTCTAAAAAACCCGATCCTTCATTAATAACATTTCTTCTTCTTCATACTCTTTATCATTTCAGTATATATTTATTTATATATTACTTGTTCATAATTTCCTTATTTGTATAGAATATATATATTTATATAGAAATATGGACACGTCACAGTCGGATCCGGTTACACAAACAGTGCTCGAAGGTTACTTACATTTATATTTACGTTTTATAATTTTGAGTTTATTATATTTGTTATGTTAGATTAAATTAGGGTTTTGATTGATATATATAAATGCAGAGCCTATGTGGCAGTTAGGGTTAGGAGGTGGGTCCGAATCGTACCCGGAGCGACCCGATGAACCAGATTGTATTTATTATTTGAGAACTGGCTTTTGTGGTTATGGTTCTCGTTGTCGCTTTAATCACCCCACTGATCGCGCTGCTTCGGTATTTTTTAACCGAAATTTATATTTATGTTTGCAAGTTAATGGATCTGTATTGGTTTGTGTAATTTGGGTAGTTTAAGGTTGTGCTTAAGTATGTTTTGTTAATATTAAGGTTGTTGGAGCTATGCGGTTGAGCGGTGGGGAGTATCCTGAACGTATCGGCCAACCCGTTTGTCAGGTACTTTATTGAATGATATTAGTCGTTGGGATAACGAGATCTGATCTTGTTGAATGTATGTAGTTATGGAACATGGTTTCGTTACATTTGGGAGAATGTTGATGCGTGTGATGCTATTTATTTGTTGTTACATTTTAGTCTATAAATAGATACTCGTTGGATGTGTAACTAACTTCGTCTTTTTCCCTACTTCCGAAATGGGAAGTTTAGTTGGTTTTCGTTTGATCCTTGTGAGACATGAATAATGTGGTTAGGTTAGGCTGTTCTTAGTACTTTCAAGAATTGATATGTGACGGCACTTTCTTATTTGGAACTAGTCATTGCTGCATCTCATTCATTTGAACTGAAGGATGTCATGTTTTTGTTCTAACAACATTGAGATCGAAATGAAATGTTCACTTTTTTTTTTGTCTTTTCATTGCTTTCAAATTTGGATTTTGAAGTTGCCACTCGACAGATGCATGGATTATGTTTTTAATGTGATGTTGGATAGTTAACGAATGTAGATTTTGTAAAGTATTTATGCATTTTGTTTTTTTCCTGTTATACAGAGATTGGATATGAGTTTTTCTGTTCATAGATTTGTTTTTTGCTGTTATTTTCGTCTTTTGCATCTATCTTTTTACATCACCATGTGTAAATTTTTGGACTTTCTACAATGTTGTGACATGCTATACTTATTACAATGCAACATGTTTCTGTTTGTGCTCCTCCATATCTTGATCCATGAGTCTATATTTTATCCTTTTAGTACTATATGCGAACTGGGATGTGCAAATTTGGTGCCTCATGCAAGTATGATCACCCAAGACAAGGATCTGGTTCATCGAGCAATGTTCCACTCAATGTGTCTGGATACCCTCTTCGTCCTGTGAGTTGTTTTTTCTTGTATTCTTTATATTTGATCTACCTAAACTTGTCACCTCATTGTAAAATTTATTCTGACAGGGTGAAAAAGAGTGTTCATACTACGTGAAAACAGGGCAGTGTAAATTTGGGGTCACCTGTAAATTTCACCATCCCCAGCCAACATCCATCATGCAAGCACCGCTACCACCTCAAGCACAACCACAAGAATCTGTATCTTCTTTAACTTCTGCTATGTACCAAAGCATGCAACCTCCTGTTGCCGGAAACTGGCCAGTTGCAAGACCTTCTGCTCTTCCAGGATCATATTTTCCGGGGACTTATGGTCCAGTGCTACTTCCACATGGAATGGTCCCTTATCCTGGCTGGAATCCTTATCAGGTATATATTCGAGTTATCTTTTTCTGATATTGAAGTTTGAAATTTATGAAAGGGACTAAATTATTATGATTTCAGGCACCTGTAAGTCCAGCAGCATCTCCTAGTACTGTTGGAGCTGCCCCCTATTATGCAATGACTCCTCATTTATCTCCTCCGGTACCTTCATACACTGGATCATACCTTTCTATGTCATCTTCCACTATGAAAGAACAGTCGTTTCCACAAAGGCCAGGTGAACCTGAATGTCAATACTACTTGAAGACAGGAGATTGTAAATTTGGTTCCTCGTGTAGATACCATCATCCACCTGAGTGGACCGTACCAAACACAAACTTTATGCTTAGCCCAATGGGCCTTCCTCTCCGTCCAGTAAGTTTAATCTTTTAAGGTTTAGGTTTATCTATTTGATTATGCTTAGATGATGTCATATTATTTGGTTCATGCTGATGCATTCTACATTTCAGGGTGCACCCTTGTGTACACATTATACTCAAAAGGGTGTGTGTAAGTTTGGGCCGTCATGCAAATTTGATCACCCGATGGGGACGTTAAGTTACAGCCCATCTGCATCATCACTAGCGGACATGCCAGTTGCACCCTATCCTGTTGGATCTTCTATTGCCACATTAGCCCCATCATCCGCTTCATCTGAGTTGAGGCCGGAGATTATTTCTGCATCCAACAAGGATGGCCTCTCTACCAGTATGCCTAGTGTTACAGGTGGATCAAGTTTGTCCCAAAGCATGCCGCTTTCTGAATCAACTGGCGGAAGTAGTACCACTCATGGCGGCGATGCTGCCCATTCTGCATAGTCAGCGGTACCTATTCCCTAAATCACATTTTGTGAACCTAACATGCCATCTTTTCTTCGTTTTCTTTTTCTTTCCTTTTTTATTTGGCGAGTCCTTTATCAGGACTCGAGTCTTCTTTTTAGCCCTGTCCATCCCCCCTTTCACATATTCACATAGTCTCCATGTTCGCTTTTCAATAAGCCAAAAACACCTAGGAAAATCCACGTATAGTACCCTACCCCACCCACCCAACCCGCCTATCCCCTCCGGCCTTCTCCAAATTAAGCTTTTAAATAATCAGAGGGGAAAAGAGACCATTATCTGATGGAAAATGACATGTACATGTCTCTTTTTTGTGTCTATTTGTGCATGTATAGGGAAAAGGGGGATCAAGGCTCGTTTTCCTTCTCGATGATGTGTTGTGGTTCCTACTTATATAAAGCTGAAAAAAGACAGTATTCATCTTCTTCTCCCCTCTTTTTAATTTGGGGAGTCTGTAACAGGGGAAATGGATATAGTTTAGAGAATCATATAGTGGTGCCGGCTTCCTTACAGTCAAAAAGATAATAGTGTCTGTCTGATATGATGAGATGTAAGGATTATTCGAATAATTTTATCTGTCATATACATCAAAACAATGAATATTTGAACCTGAGAATTTGTACAATTTTTCTACCTCGCCTTTTGTTATGTCGTTAGTGTGTCTTTTCTCTTTTACAAAAGTTTCTGCTTTGAATGTGGTGTGTTCTCTGTGATGAATGATAAATCATGACATGATTTGTGATATTTAGTAGATGAAAAGATGTAACTATGGTTGCTTTAACCGATAGAACAATGGTTGTGAGGCTCTTTTCGAACTGTTTGACCAAACATCAGCATCACAAGATTCCTGGTAGGCCAAGCCGCGTTGGACACAACCAGGCTTTGACATGATAATGAAAATAGTTTATCTGGCAACCCTAGTGTCACTGTACATGGTTTTTATTGCGTCGATATACATGGTTCTCGCGGTAAGACATAGCACAACAGTGCTAGACTAGTCCTGATCAAGCCCTCATTGCTTGCCAAATATGGCAACAGATACATATTTCTAGTCCCATATGCAACTTTTAAGTATGTTAGAATAAGATAGTTGAGCCCATCCATGGAGTCGAGGTAACAGTAAAGTAGAAGTGGTGAATGCGGTCTTATTTGAATTACTGGTAAACAAACTAAAATTTTAAAACGTGCCTCTATTTTCAATTACCCCATCTTCTAGCTCTAAATCATACTAATGTTGTAGCCTACAAACATTTATATTTATCAGAAACAAAGGGATGGTTTCAATTACCTTTGGTTCATTAACATTGGTCAATATACAATTTTAGTCTATAAAATAAACGACCAAAATGTTGAAGACAGGTGTAAAAAGACCAGGGGTGAGTGAAGAAAGATTAAGGCACTTTTCCCTAAAGAACAAAGTATTAATGTAGCAATCTTCAACGGAGCACCAGCGACTTAGATACCAAAAACCTGTCTGGATGGTAGAAGACTGCCGCAAAAAGAACCATCTTATACCTAGTTCACCTGTTGACAATCGGAAATTTATGTAGCTTAGCCAAAATCCAATTTGATAAAAATGACTCTGATGCCAAAGAAAAATGTACCTTCTGCTTTTTATTTTTCTTGTTTTTCTTGTTCTTCTTTTTCTTATGTTTGATTGGCTTCACTTTAATTTCTTCATCTTCTTCACTTGGACCCTGTCACATTCATAACTATTTAAATATCAAACTTGACGATAACAAAGAGTATCAATGGGCTGGATTATCAAAGCACCTCAGAATCTCCAAATGAGTTCACATGCTGAATCCTCCTCTCCGAATTTTTAGCATTGCCTGCATATAGTTTACATAAATAACCAGAAGTTAACGGATGTAAGTTCTACCCATACGCAAAACATAGAATGATGTTCTTTATATCTTGTGGTATTATAAACGTGATCCACAAAGAGGTGCCTTGTATACAGATTCAATATAGTATTTAGAGTATATGCCTTCACCAATCAAGTAAGGATTTAACAGTGCTATAGACTCATTGACCTAGTCTCTAGGGCTGACTTGTATCCACTTATGATCAACTGGCGCAAGTCAAACTAACAAGTACCATTATTCTACAAGTTTCTGTCTGCATACTCATGTTCAGGGTGTCGCGTTCATACAATGCAGTACCCTTCATTAACAGATGTTCGCCTGATATAAGTTCTATTTTAACTTAAACATTCACAGAACTCCATTCTATCGGTCTATCCTAAGGTTCCTCCCTACTAATCAGAGACAATACTACGTAACTCAATACTACCTCAAGAAAAAAATCTACTTTAAGGTTAATAGACAGATCATCAATTTTGCTAACAGAACGTTATGGTAAGCAAATCTAAAGCGGTATTCAGAGAGCAATGTAACAAAACAACCTTGCTTTCAGCACCTATCCTTTATCATTTAAAAATTCAACGTAAGGCCTTAAAATATCAAATGGTAGTGAATTTAATGTGTGCGTATGTGTGTTAATATAAAGGTGAAACGAAGATGAAGATCATTACTTGCTCTAACAGTCTCTTTGGCATTTTTCACAGCTAATTCGACAAGTTTGGGATTAATAGACGACAACCCGCTAGGCTCTTGCGACTTCCGTTCCAGAAACTTGGCTAAAGCAGCAGCTTTGTTAGTCTTCATTGGTCCTCCTGGATGTGCCAATCTGCAAATATACAACCTTACTATCAGAACTGCCAAAAGCCCGTTTACCAAAAGAAGTTTCTCCTAGTTTTGATAATTCGTATTAAATATACATAAAAAGAGGTGTTTGGCACTACATTTCCAAATTATGTCTAATTATTGTGATTTAAAGCCGCATATAATACTTTTCTAGGTATAATGGGGTGTTTGTTTCGGCTTATATGTAGGCTTATGAGCTTATTTGACTTCGGCTTATATAACATAAGCCTCAATTTTCCGGCTTATTTTGAGACTTGTCGGCTTATATAAGTTTATTACGATATGATAAACTTACAAGTCTCAAAATAAGCCAGAAAATTGCGGTTTATGAAATATAAGCCGAAATCAAATAAGCTCATAAGCCCACATATAAGCCGAAACAAACACCTCCTAAAAAATGTGATTTTGATAATTAGTATCTAACTAGAGCCAAATAATCAGTTTGCGGATGTTTATGTTTGCCTATTAAAACCATGTGTATCCTTTCTGAAAGAATCAGATGGAAGAACAACTAATAAACCTGATTATTTAAAACCGCTTATTTCAGTCAAATAATCATATAATCAGAACGTGTTTGGTTTTTTTTTTCAGCGTGCTTATAAGCTGCTTAAAGCAGAATTTGAATAATATAGAAGTGCTTAAATCAATAAGGTATCCCTGGAAACTATTATCCTTTAGCATTTGTATATCGGGTTCAGTCAAAATCTATAAAAAAAATCCTCTGCGTGTTTATTAATATCATAATCTGATTACATTCTAATTAAACAATAAAAAAAAGAAGAAAGTTGACCTAGATCGGGGAAGTGTAGGGGCGGAAGAAGGAAGAGGTGCAAATTTGCTGCCACGAAGAGCCTTTCGTTCATCTTCTGTTAATCCATCCATTCCGGTCACTTTTTCCGGCGAACGTTGTCGGAAATCTGTGACTGAATTTTATTTAAAAATTGGCAAAAGGAGGGTTTATTGTTGAAAAAAGGTTTTCAATATCCAATTTTAGGGGTGTTTGTTTCGGACTAAATTCTTTTTAAACTACTCTTTGTTTAGGTTTATTCGCGGGCTGATGAGCTTATTTGATTTCGGCTTATGTTTCATAAGCCTCAATTTTCTGGCTATTTTGAGATTTATAGGCTTAATATCGTAATAAAGTTATATAAGCTCACAAGTCTAAAAAATAAGTCGAAAAACTGAGGCATATAATCCGAAATCAAATAAGCTCGTAAACCCACATATAAGCCGAAACAAACACCCCCATAATATAAATATTAGGTAACTATGTTTGGCACCAAGCATTTGTGAGCGTTTTAGAGCAACTAGCGACTAACGTTTTAAATATAATGCTTGTTTTGTAACGAGCAACTGACAGTCATGTGTAACCGCTCTTAAATCAAAACGCTTCATCAAGAAGCATTTAGATCAAACGGCTAGCGTTTTGACTCTCAAATTACATATATGACCTTTTTATTTATTTAAAGATTTTTTATATTAATGCGTATATGTCTGTTTACGTAACTTTACACTTTATAATTACAGCTACAAATACGTTACAAACACTTTTATTTAACAAATAGCTACGGCTTACTACTTCTGCAACTGCTTGATGCTTCTGCAACTGCTTACTGCTTGTGCAACTGTAAAACATAACCAATATATTTAAATTTTAATTAGAGGTGGCAAAATGGGCAGTCGGACGGGCACGGGCACATGCCAAAACGGGTAGGGGCTAAAACGGGCACGAGCCACAACGGGCACGGGCCACAACGGGCAAGGGTCAAAACGGACACAGGACAAAACGGTAATTAAAGATATCTAATTATCTATCAATTTATTTTTATACGTTTTTGAACATTTTCGTCCGTTTTCCATACGTTTTATTACGTTTTCATCCGGTTTTTTACGTTTTCATCCGTTTTTATAGATTTTTGACCGTTTTCCTACGTTTTCGTCCGCTTTCATACGGTTTCATCCATTTTGTACGGTTTTTACGTTTTTGTACCATTTCATCCGTTTTCGTTCGTTTTCTTACATTTTCATCCGGTTTTTTACGTTTTCATCCGCTTTAATACATTTTACCGTTGTCTTACGTTTTCGTTCGTTTTCATACGTGTTCATCCGTTTTTGTACGTTTTATACGTTGTCGTACCTTTTCTTCCGTTTTCGTACGTTTTCATCCGTTTTTGTCCGTTTCCATATGTTTTCTTACCTTTTCATCCAGTTCTTTTACGTTTTTGTACGTTTTCGTAAGTTTTCATCCGTTTTGGTACGTTGTATACGTCTTTGTACGTTTTCTTACGTTTTGTCCGTTTTCATTCAGGTTTTTACGTTTTCATCCATTTTTGTACGTTTTTATACGTTTTAGTCCATTTTCATCCGATTGCATACGTTATCATCCGTTTCTGTATATATTTGTTCGTTTTCATCCGTTTTTGTATGTTTTCATACGTTTTCATCCGTTTTTGTATGTTATTATACGTTTTTATATTTTCTTGAACGTTTTCATACATTTTCGTATCTTTTCGTACGTTTTCATCCGGTTTCTTTACGAGTCCATCCGTTCTTTTATGTTTTTGTACGTTTCCGTATGTTTCCATCTGTTTTCATCAGTAAGAAAACGTGCGAAAACGTACGAAAACATAAGAAACAGACGGAAACGGACGAAAACATACGAAAACGGGCGAAAACGTACACAAGGGAAAAAATGTACGAAAACGTAAGAAAATGTACGAAAACATAAGAAAACGTATGAAAACGGACGAAAATGGGCGAAAACGTAAGAAAATGTACGGAAACGGACAAAAATGGGCGAAAACGTACGAAAACGCAAGAAAACGTACGAAAATGTAAGAAAACGTAAGAAGATGGACGAAAACGCATGAAAACGGGCGAAACGAACTAAAAAGTAAGAAAACGGACGAAAACGGGCCAAATGTAGAAAAACGTACGAAAACATACAAAAACGTAAGGAAACGTAAGAAACGTTCAAAGACGTATAAAAACGTTTGAAAATGTACAAAAACGTATAAATCAAAAATAATAATACGTGTTTCATAGCTGGGAAAAGTGACAAGCAAAAAAAGTTCATCAGAGCTATCTTCTTTCGCTCGGCTCTCCCCCCCCGCTCACACTAGCCCCATTTTTTGTTTTACAACCTATGCTCATAAAAAGCCCATTTAGTGTTGTACATGTGCCAATAAGAGCCCATCAATAATAACTGATGGCAAAAAAATGCCTCATATCTTTAAGAAAAGTGCCAAAAAATGCCCATGAATTATCACATGGGCAAAATTTGTCACCTCTAATTTAAATGATATGGGCATATTAAAAGATTGTCTTATGTTAAATTAGTTATAATATGATATTTGTGCACGCGTGTGTTTTAACATAAATTTTTTATTATGTATTAACATTGATTTATATTTGCAGTTATTTAGAGAGTTTTATGGGTGAAAAATGTGTCTCAAAATACAGATTCGAATGTGTGTTTTCGAAATTGCATAAGCGAAATGGACTTACGTGTTTACTTCAAAATTCAAATGAATGCTGGGGTTGGAGAAAACAGATCCGTAAATGTTGGTTGATATATATAGCCTGCCTTTAATCCTTTATATAAGGCATTCACATTTTAACAGAATAGATATTCTATATTTCTACAGAGAATTTTCAATAACACTGATTATTCCATCATATCTTCTACAGAAACGCTGAATTCTCTTAAAATGATTGACTTGTACGAAAAATGTACCTTCTCATGATAATCTTCATGACGGGATAGCCATACTTGTTTGAGTCGCCAGTCGTGACAACGCTCTGCTCAGCGCGCGCGCGTCTAGAATTTTGTCTTATAGGAGCATAATGGTAAACTATATCAGGATAAGTTTTTCTGTTATTCGTTCATAAATTTTCAAGAGCGCACATTAACGTTGCAATATCCGCATCTTATAAAATATCTTTCATTCGTCACAATTAGGAACGAACATCAGTTTCTCAAGTATCATCACTTGTTCTGAACATAGTTTGTATTATTCATAACTCTTACAGAAATTTAGTTTATCTGCAATATATATTGAGCTTCAGTAGTTCAAATTAATTACATAAAAATGATAGTATTACAATAAGCAACAATGCATATTACAGCACAAGTTCACAACTCGCAAACAAAACTATAAAGAAAGCACACACTAGAAACTATTTCAAAAAAAGCTTTCAAAATCAAGCTGTTTTTGTTACATACTACAAGAATTGTGCTTGTACACAACCACAATACACGAAGGAGGGATACCGGCGATTTCTGAAGCATCAGAAGACCGTCTTGGAAAATGGCGGTTCCTTTGTTGGCAAGCTTCATGATATCCCCATGCATATATATGATATATATGCTTTATTAATCAATCTTATATATGTGTATATAGGCATGCATAAATCACTTGCATGAAATACGTTGATGTTGTAGTTATATTGTTAAGGACCCCATATGGAATCGTCAGGTACCTCATCCCAATCATTTGCATGATAGAACTGCGTATCGTGGTTGTTATGGTCCATCCATGTTTCGGAGGAATCAAGTGGTGAATCATTAATGGCTTGGATTTGGCTAGCCGAAAGCCCAATGTTGGTGGGCACCGTATGAGCTGATCCTGAGCCCGAGCCTATTTCAGGTGTGGAGTGGTTAACGAGTAATGTAGCTTCGTGGGCTGCCAAACGTATGTCTTCAGCACTAGAGCTAGTCGGGCGGGGTAGAGTATTTGCCAGATGTGGAAAATTAAGACGGGAAGTGTCTCCACGAAAATAGTAACTAATTGCATCGTGCGCAATTGCTGCCATTTCCGGCGTGTCAAAACTCCCAAGCCAAATGGACTTGCCCTTGGGTTCGCGTACTTCTGACACCCATTTGCCATATTTTCGCTTGCGAACCCCACGGTAAACCGAAGTACTGCCACTAGTTAACCGATTGTCACTCATTGTCAAAGAATTGCGTCGAGGTTATGAGGCAATTCAACCATCTATTTATATACATAGTTACTGGTTCCTTGTTAAATAAATATCAAGTATAATAGTATTATAAATTTATTTACTATTATAAGGGTTATACAATAACTTAATGAACTTTCCAAGTAGGTTCGCATAACATATTGACAATAATCTTCTCTACGGGCTTGGTTCTACCAATGAGGCACGAATTAATAATAAGAATGTATCATGTGTGGTATCTTTATTTTACTAAAGTAATATTGTATTGTAAATAAGCACTGATTGTTACATAGCACTTCTAATGTGGATAACAGAGAGATCATCGGTTGGTGGAAGGCTCTAACGCGGTTCCATATAGCACCAAATATCCCCTTTCTCTTGTGTGCGTATGTAATATTCCTATCCATACTACCAAGGCACTAGAAGCAAAAACACTATAAAGAAAGTGTTACAAAATTCGTGCTGGGCTTGGTAGCGTGTCAAGTCTCTTATCGGGTCGGGCCTTCAAGCGACTTGGATACCGGATCTTATACTAGAGCAAGAGAAGTGATGATTTTCTGCACAATTAAAAGTAAACCGTTAGCCTTACCGTGGGGACGGACCCCACGATTAGACTCCGGCGTGAGAGTAAGTATTCATTGTCAGAGTATGTGTCAGATAGAATAAGAATAATTGTGTACCTTTTGGGATGTACTGTGACTCCTATTTATAGGTGTCTAGTACTAGGGTTTCCTAGTATTTCGGTTACTTTAGTAGTGGTCGGAGTGGGTCCCTTGTCGGGCAAGGGTCCACGTATAATCGTGTTTGCGGACGCGAGTGTTCTTCCGCGGTCAGTATTTGTCCGCGGAGGCGCACGGGTGCGGCTGAGTAGATACTCGCGTGCGTCTTTGAAATATCCGGAGCATGACCCTTGTCAGGCCTAGCAGTCCCAATCATCATCAAGAGGCTGAACATCGATTGCCTTAAGCTCCCCCATATTCGCATAACTTTCTTCCACAATGACGAGCCATAAGCACACAAAAGAAGAGATGAAGAAGCATATTCCATAAGTTTTGGCAAAAAGGATTGCATTAAATCGAAGATATATCCAAACCTCTTAATTGAAAATATTCTAAACGGGAGAGGCAAACTTATCCAAACGGGGGGGGGGGTGGGCGGGGGTGGGAAAAACTCCAAGCATATCACGTTATCTTGATGGGCATGACATTAACCCACCGAGTAACGACATCCTCCTTTGGCAAAAAGGGAAACTCATCATAAGAACTTCCGCTCTATCTATTTAACTGAAAATTCTCCCGAAGCTTCTAAAGACCAAACCCAGCGATCAGGAATGTTTGGCAAAATTAAGTCACCAATGCGGGATTGAAGAAGACATTGTTGCTCTTCCTCAACCCCTCCTTGTAACACCCCCAAATTTACAACAACGCAGCGGCAAATACCCTCTTGGAGCTTGTACTTCTAGTTATACACACAAAGTATCACACAGAAACGACTAAAGAGTTTGTTTAATAAAAATGTCACATTCGATTTAAAAGTTTCAAAGTAAATTCAGGTCCCAATAATTTGCAAGTTAAGTAGATTATAAGATTTCAAACATGAATCATTTGTAATATTTCTAGAAAACAATTAACGAATGTGAGAAAAACCTGAGTCATTAAAGCTTTGATATCCTACGCGACTTTCTTGATCACAATCCTCAGCTAGCAAGATAATAAACTGAGAAAATACATGCAAAAAGTCAACAATTAATGTTGGTGTAATTCATAGGATTCTAAGTAAAAAACATGTATTGAAATAATTCAAGTAACTATTCCCGCTAAGAAAAGTAGCGTTACAATATTTCAAAGAACTATTTTCGAAATTCAATTAGTGATTCAATAAATCAAGTAATGTTTAATAGTGGACCACAAGACTTAGGTAATGGTGGACTAAGTACGTATTCCGAAGTCCAAAACAAATAATAGCAGACTATGTACGTATTCCAACGTCACCTATAAAATAGGTAAGGTAGACAAGAGAAACACATTCATCATGTCCAACACTTTGTATTATTGCGCTAAGCTCATGACACCGACACCTTAACAAGATTTTGCCCCAATAAAAGTAGGGTATACTGCTAATAACCCCAAGGATACCTCAAATGTTAAAGTGCGTTCACATGGTTATCTAAAAACCATAAGTCCGTAAGAAAAAAAAAAAAGGGGGTTTTAGAGGGGGATTGTCAGTCCCGATAGATCTATCCACAACATTCGCGCTCACTACAATAGCAACTGACGGTTCATGATAAACAGGGGACTTAAGTAGCAGATAAAGGACTTAGGCAATAATATTCAGGCAATAATCCGGATAGCATACAATTTGAAAAGCACTTGTGTCCAAAGTAAAACAAGTAAGGTGTTCAAAACTCATGGTTTTCATATATAGGAATGTAATGATCTCAAATGATGCAGTAAACAAATCAAGCTTTAAATCAGTTCATAAGAAACAACCATGTATCACACGTGTTTTAGAAGACATGTAGTAAGCACGACACAAAAATAGCTAGAAATGACAATTTCCGTTAAAATGATTAAAAACAAAATTAATAATTTCCATAGAAATTAAAAATAAAAATAAAAGCTCGGTTTAAATATTGACTGTAAAATACGAGATGCCACACTCCTCTTGGAGCACGACGAAAAGACCAAACCAAGAAATTATGATTAATTTTTTTCAGCAACACTTATTTGTTTAAACATTTCCAAAGCATAAAGTCTTGGGTATCGATGCTTCAACGCCGACCCGTCCATCCAAGTATCCTCCCAAAATAAAGAGTTTAACCTGTTGCCTACTTTTTACGAATACAGGACACAAGATTAATAGCTTTAGATTGAAAAGCATCAACCTCGCGAATGATCTCTAACCAACGTGAACGTCTAGACAAAGAAATGGAAGAATTAAACGCTCCACTTTCGCCAGAAATAGCTTTGATAAATCTCGACCATAAAGAAGAACCTTGAGAAAAAAAATCTCCACACCGATTTAAAGAGGAGAACACGATTAAGAGCAAAAAAACTAGAAACACCAAGGCCACCATATTTCTTAGAAGCTAAGACCTTGTTCCAACTAATCCATGCAATTTTTCTATCCGACCCTTCCACCCCGTTAAAAAAAATCTTCTAATTGATTCCAAAAGCTTTAACACTCCCATAGGAACTTTGAATATAGACATATAGTATAAAGGGATGGAGTTTAGAACCGATTTAAATAGAGTGAGTCGGCCACCTATAGAAAGAGTTTTAAGCTTCCGTTTAGATAACCGAGAGGATACTTTAGATACAACATCATCCTAAGATTTGATACTTGACATAGTCCCTCCTACCTTAACTCCAAGATGAACAAAAGGTGTAGAAAAAGTCGTGCAACCCATAAATCTGGCTGTAGCTTTGACCTCTTCGGAACGAGTGCCAATTCCCATAAGGTTACTTTTATGAAAATTAATTTTGAGACCCGAAGCCATGTGAAAACACTTTAATACGTTAACAATGGTGTTTATATTCGAAGAGTACTATTTACCAACAAAAATATCATCATCCGTAAAGAAAAGATGAGAAATTGGCAAAGAGTTATCAATAGGAATACCCGAGAAGAAACCTACATTCATAACTTTGTTGAAAGAAAAATGCAAACTTTCCATTACCAAGGTGAATAAAAAGGGAGAGAGTGGACCTCCTTGTTTTAAACCATTGTGCAAATGAAACTCCGGGGTAGGGATTCCATTAACAAGGACCGAACCCATGGCGGATTTGAGACAACCATTAATCCAACCACACCATTTCTCAACAAACCCAAACTTCTTTAAGACATTATTTAAGTAATCTCATCTTATTGAATCGAAAGCCTTTTCAAAGTCGACCTTAAAAACCATAGCTTTAAACTTCTTATGCTTGCACCACGATAGAAGTTCATTAAGGATAAACGGACCATCAAGAATTTGGCGTTCGAAAACAAAAACCGATTGAACGTCACTAATAAGATCCAAGATAACAAATATGAGTTTGTTAGCCAATATATTGGCAATGATTTTATAAAGGCTTCTAATTAAATTAATAAGATGAAAATCTTTAACGAATTTGGCATCTTGAGTCTTAGGGATTAAAGCAATAAAAGAAGAGTTACAGCCTCGAGGAAAAGTACCTGAAGCTAAGAACTCCACAACAGCAGCCACAATATCCTGCTTAAGAACTTTCCAATATCTACGAAAAAACTCAAAAGTGAAGCCATCAGGACCCGTGGATTTATTTGTACAACAATCCCAAACAGTCCTCTTAATCTCGTCTAGAGAAACGATTCGTTCAAGGTCTTCTTGTTGCTCCAAAGACAATGTATTAGTGAACTGATCGTCGAAATATATTCGAGGGGACTCGGGTAAAGAGAATTACGTAGAAAAGTGTTTGAAGAACACACCTTTCACAACAAAACTTTCTGTGTTGATGATTTAGACACGGATGAAGATCTGGGAAGTGTGGTTTGTATGCCCCACCTTGAAGATCCTCGTTTTGAGATTTTGCCGTTATTGTTTGCGTGACCGAATATGGTTTATTTTGTATGCCGTGGCCGTATGTGGCCATTGCGGCTTTGTTTGTAAATTGACATTAACTTTGTAAGTTTAATATCTTATTCGTACGGATTCGTGTAGGTCCGTACTATAACACGCTTTTTGGTGCTATGTTTGCTATCTTTGTTTATTACTGGTGTACATTCGTAAATAGATAGTCTTGTGAATATTTGTGGGTTATTCTCCCGGCGCCGGGCTTGCAATACCTCTACGACTCTGAGTCTAATTTTGAGGTTTGCTTCAACCTTTATTATAGGGGATGATAATATTTTGTGGGCATGGCTCTTGGCATGCTTGTTTTAACAATTAGAAATTCTTTGCAAAGTAAAGATAATTTAAATTTAAAAAACTTTGTGAGCGGTAGCTAATCCCACTTTTTCATTGAAATTCAAAAATATTACAAGATGCGAAATAAATACTGATATGCCCTTCGGGAGCATCATGTGCCGGGCGAATTCTTACATTTCATGTATATAACATTTTTTGAGATTACAAATGTTCCATGTCCTCGGCATGTCATTTCCTTTGCGGTCTTTTAGTTTGTAAGCTCCCTTTCCAAGCGACTCTTTAACTTCATATGGTCCCTCCCACTTGGGGCCAAGTTTACCTCCGTCCTTGGCATGACTTGCTTCATTGCTGCGGTAGACCATTTCGCCCGGTTTGAAGCTCGTTCCGCGGACTCTTGAGTTGTAATATTTTTCCATCTTTTTCTTGCTTTTTGCTTCTTGTATTGCTGCTTGCTCCCTTTTTTCTTCTATGAGGTCCAAATTGATTCCCAGAGCTTCGTTGTTTTTAGCTTGATCTATCTCTGCGGTGCGAAGTGTTGGCATGCCTATTTCTGCCGGGATGACAGCTTCCGTGCCGTATGTCAATGAGAAAGGTGTTTCCCCGTTGCTTGACTTGATCATTGTACGGTGAGCCCATAGGACATGCGGAAGTTCTTCTATCCAATCCCTGCTTCTTTCATCAAGCCTTGCCTTTATTCCTTCTCCTAGACTTCTATTTGCTCTTTCAACTAGACCATTTGCTTGCGGATGTTTCACGGAAGCGAAGCATTGGCGGATGCACAGTTTCTCACACCAATCTTTGAATGGATTGTCACGGAACTGCTTTCCATTGTCTGATATGATCTCCCCTGGTAGGCCAAATCTGCAGACAATGTTGTCCCATACGAACTTCTTCACTTGATTACCGGTGATGGTTGCGACGGCCTTTGCTTCAATCCATTTAGTGAAGTAATCGATGGCAACAATTAAGAATTTGACTTTACCCGGTCCTTCCGGGAAAGGTCCGGCTATGTCTATCCCCCACTTATAAAACGGCCATGGAGACATGATGGGGGTCAAGTTCTGCTGCGGATTTCTTGGGACGGGGCGATGTATTTGACAGTCATTGCATTCCCTTATCAAGTTCCTTGCATCCATATGCATTGTCGGCCAGTAGTATCCTGTTTGGATTACTTTGGCGACTACAGATCTAGGGCCGGAATGCATGCTGCACGACCCCTCATGTATTTCTCTCAAGACATAGTTCGCTTGAAGTGGTCCGACGCACCGAAGCCATGGTCCTAAAAAGGATTTCTTGTATAGGGTTCCATTGATCATGGCATATTTGGCTGCTTTCCGCCGTACCGCTCTGGCCTTCTTTTTATCCTCCGGAAGGATTTCTTTTGTCAGGTACTCTTGTATGGGTGTCATCCATGTATTGCCTTCTTCTTCTACTATGTCGAGAATTTCCTCTTCATTTATGGACTTTTCCTTCAATTCTTCTACCAGCACCTGTTTGTTAAGATGCGCGAAGCTTGTGGACGCGATCTTGCTCAGGGCGTCCGCTTTCTTGTTTTCACTTCGCGGTATTTGTTTGATGGAAAATTCCTTGAAGCTCTTGGCCAATGTTTTTACTTTGTTTAAGTATTGGACCATGCCTGACTCTTTGGCGATATAAGAGCCGTTGACTTGATTGGCCACAAGTCTTGAGTCAACATTTGCTTGCAAGTTTTTTATACCCATTTTTTCTGCGATCCGGAGACCGGCTATTAGTGCTTCATATTCGGCTTCATTGTTAGTGGCCTCGAATCTAAACCTCATGGCATATGTAAATTCTGCCCCTTCCGGATTTGTTAGTATCAGACCTGCCCCGGAGCCGTCTACGCAGGACGAGCCGTCTGTGAACAATGTCCACGGCTCCGGTAACACCTCCGGTTCTGCCATAAGTTCATCCGGAGACTCTTCTTCCGGTCGTTCCACAATAAAATCCGCCAATATTTGGCCTTTGATTGCGGTCCTTGGTCTGTATTGGATGTCGTATCCTTCTAGCTCGAACTTCCACTTCAGCATTCTTCCAGATATTTCCGAACTTGACAACAGTTGCTTTATCGGTTGATTTGTTTATACAAGACCGTGTGATACTTGGAATATCTTTTCAATCGTTTTCTTGCACTGAGCAAGGCTTAACACCACTTTTCCATAGGGTATACGTTGACTTCCGGCCTCGTAAGTGCGGCTTACAAAATATACTGGTATTTGCCTGCCTTCTCTGTCCGTCATCAAGACCGCGCTGATAGCTTCTTTTGCTGCAGCCAAGTATATGATTAACTCCTCACGTCCCTTGGAGCGGTAAGTGTTGGGAGTTCTGCAATAAGCTTTTTCATTTCCTTAAGGCCTCGTCGGCTTCTGGTTCGATTGAAAATCGCTCTTTTGTGCAGTTTTTCAGGTTTTGAAAAAGGTACGATTTTTCTGCTAATTTGACAGAATCGTTTAAGCTTGGCTAATTTTCCATTTAGCTTCTGCACTTCCTTGATGCAATCTCCGGAGAGTGGCAAGTGAGGACCGCGTCTGCTTTATCCGGACATCCGCAACCCGTTGTGCTAACTTTGTAGCTAAATAACATTCCCTTCCTGCATTCCGAAAGTGCACTCTTGGGGTTCAATTCATATTTTATCTGTCGAAGGGTACTGAATGTTTCCGTTTATGTCTCATGATTTCTTTCTTCCGTGGCGGCTCGTATAACTCAGTCATCGACATATACCTCCAGGTTACTCCAATTTTCTCCTTTTGGAATAGCCTTAAGCCACTAATCTTGATATGTGGACCCAGCTTTTTTTTAGACCGAACGACATTTAGAATAGCAAAATATGCCTATGGCTGTTTATGACGCCTGTTTTTTCTTCATCCTCTTTTGCCATCTTAATCTGGTGTACCCCTTGTATGCAGCCAAAAACATTGAAAGAATACCCCAGAAGGACTACCACCTTCCGTCTATTTTCGGTAATGGATAACAATCTTTGGGCAAGCTTTTAAGATCGTTGAAGTCCACAACACATTCGCCAAGTTCCTCATGGCTTTTTGACCATTACCGATTAGGAGAGTCCAAACTGTGATAATGGGACCACCTTCATTATTCCAGCGTCCACTAATTTTTCCACTTCCTCTTGGATTGCCTTATTTCTTTCCGGTCGCCTTCCTCTTTTCCTTATTGGCCTAACCGGCGAATATCCCTCCCGGATATTCAAGCGGTGTTCCGCGATGTTTCGTGGGACGCCCGTCATATCAGCTGGCTTCCAGGCGAAAATATCCAAGTTTCGTTTGAGCAAGGAACATAGTTCTTTGCGTCCTTTTTCTGTTAATGTTGACCCTATGGCAACTGTCTGTTCAGGGTACTCCGGGTGAATTGCTATGTTTATTTTCTCTTCCAGTACTGGGCTTACTGCGGGAGGCTGGATGCTAGGTCCGGAGATCATAGCACATTCCATAGGAATAACCCTACTACTCTGTAACGTTACCGTGCCGCCTTCAACAGGAAATTTCAACATTCCGTGTGCTGTTGATGGTACAGCGCGGATTTTTCTTATGCCCGGCCTGCCTATTATTGCATTGTGTTGGGATGGTGACCTGATAACCATGAAGTTCATCCAAGCGGAGGTGGAGTGTACTTCATCACCTATTTTTACTAGCAAGGCTATCTGGCCCAGCGGCCAAATGGTCTCTCCGCTGAATCCGATAAGGTGAGTCGTGGCCGGAACCATTTGATCCCTTATCTCTTTGCGGAGTTTTATGAAGCAATGTTCATACAAGACTTCTGAGGATGCTCCACCATCAACATATACCCTATGCACAAAATGTCCGCCCATTTCAACTTCAATGATCATTGGGCCCTCCGTCCCTTCTTCTTCCCTTAGGGGTGGAAAAGACATTGCTGTCTCCGGAGAGAAGCTTTGGGTAATCCTAGGCTTGGCCACTTTCCTCATTTGGATCATTAGTATAGTCAGAGGTTTATCCTTTCCGGATCTCCCTCTTTTTCGTGCTTTCGGCCTTTGTGTTCTGTTTAATTCCTTATGAATGCGACAGTTTTTCCGGCCTTGACATTTCCAGTCTATATGCTTTCTTCTCTGCATGCACTCGTCTGTGCTGTGACCCGTATCCGAATGAAATTCGCAGTACTTGTTCGGATCTCTTTTTTCCACAGGAGTTACCATTGGGGGTGGGGCTTTGAACTTTCCTTTTTCCAGAGCAAAAATTTCTTTTGGAGTTTTGGTGAGAAGTGAGAATCTATCCGGCTTACGATCCGGTCTTTGTTTATTTTGAAGCCTTTCTTGAAATTCGCTTGTTCCCTCCCTCTCTGGGGGGGGAAGGTGACGGTTCTTTCCAAGATGTAGTTTACTTTACCTGGAACTGAGTGCAGCAACTTCCCCCTTGTAGGAAAACGTAGTCAATCAATACATTTCGTCATAGATCTCGGAATGCTTTCATATAGACGCTTTGATTAATCCAGGGTGGAATATTCCATTGCATAATCCGGAAGATTCCATATGCATTCTGGAGCTCATTTCTACGCCAGTACCTTCTGCCTTGGACTCTTTCCATGAATCTCCGTAATTCTCCATCTCTATGCTTGATATGATTTATCTCCACCGATCCTTGATATGCTTGTTTGCTGAAGAATTTCCCTAACGATGTCTTAGTTCGTAATAGCTATCAATCGACTCTTTTGTAGCTTTCAAACCAAACTCTGGCATTCCCGGTGAGGTTGAGTTAAACATATGACACCATGTTGGCATTGCCCAACCTTTTGTTTTTGCGGCTGATTGAAATAACTTTAAGTGATCTTCCGGATCTCCGCTTCCGTCGTATGTTTTGACGTGGCTGGGCATCCTAGTCCTCGGGAGACTAAAGTGCCGGATCCGAGGTGTGAAGGGGTTTCTTTCCTCACATGTCCAAGGCTGATAGAGATCATCTTCATCGATGTTTGATTTCTGCCTTCTTGACCTGGATTTCCAATGACCTCCTTCACTGTCCTCACTTTCCGAGTATTGGCTAGTCGCACGAGAAGGTGTTCGCTTATGTTGCCGCATTCTGTTTCCAACTTCCGTTCCTTTTGCTTGGTGACTCGCCGACGACTACAGAACGTGCATAAATCGAAATAAGTGAATGATGTAGTTGCTTCCTTTTTCCCAACCTATTAAACACGCCTCCTTCTTTCCGTGGCCGGGGCCGCGGTGAAAGGGATCTGTCTTTCTTAAGTCTTTTGAATACACTGGCGTGCGGTGATGGGCTTCGGGAATACCTGTCTCCGCGTCTTCTTCTGGGTGCGGTGAGTGTCTTGGATTCAGAGTAGTGCGATTCTTCACGGCTCCTTATCTTAACTCCGGACTCTTCGCCATAGATCAGTCGTGCTTTTACCGCGTTTTTAGAGTTGGTCTTCTGCGCTTTTCATTTACATCTTTTCAGCAATACGCAAAAGTTGAGATAATTTTTGTCGCACATTTCCCTAAGAACTCGCAGACATAGTTCCTCAAGACCCTGGGGACCAGTCACATTCCCCTGTGTTCCTCACGGCGGACGTGGGATTGATTGGTGATTTGTTTCGTGAGTGCTCATGGTGTTTTTTTTAGAAAACGGGTTTGCGTAAGCGTCCACGGATGGCGCCCACTTGTAGTACAAAATTACGTATCGGTTTAGCGAGGTCTGAAGTCCTTGTCGGTTCGGGCCTCCAAGTGACTATGCTGGATCTTGTACTAGAGCAAGAGAAGTGATGATTTTCTGCACAATTAAAAGTAAACCGTTAGCCTTACCGTGGGGACGGACCCCACGATTAGACTCCGGCGTGAGAGTAAGTATTCATATTGTCAGAGTATGTGTCAGATAGAATAAGAATAATTGTGTACCTTTTGGGATGTATTGTGACCCCTATTTATAGGTGTCTAGTACTAGGGTTTCCTAGTATTTCGGTTACTTTAGTAGTGGCCGGAGTGGGTCCCTTGTCGGGCAAGGGTCCGCGACAATCGTGTTGAACGGACGCAGATGTCTGCGGACGGATCGTCTTATAGGTGGATCCGCGGACGGATCGTCTACAAGTGGATCCGCGGACGGATCGCTAGGTTCGGGGCCGAAGCCCACGCGAGATTGGGCTTTACCATGGCCTATTATTGATAGGTTTAGCCATAAAGCCCAAGTGATAATGTGGCCCAAGCCCAGAGGCTTGGTATACCCATTATACGTCATTAGACCCCATTTTTATCAAAGACCAAATGAACCCGTCTCCACCCTCATTTACATTTCATCCGACGGTTTAGATAATTACAAACTATTTAAAAAAAATTACATCTGATTCTCATTTAATATCAGGGGCTACATGGTCTTTTTCCATTTACGATTTACTCACACTCTAACCTTTCGTCCTAATAATTCACACACTCATAATTCACACCTACTTTCTCTCACTAATTCACACACACTCAACTCGCACCTAACTTCAACCAATCAAACCCTAACTTGAATCACACACAAATCTGATGAAATAACAACGATAAGGATAAATCGAAGGTCGATTCGTCATCTGTTCAAGCTATGGATGTTGTTGCTGGTATTTATTTTATTTTTTAGTTTATATTACTGTTATTTTTCAATTAATTGTGTGTAGAAGCAGTATATATTGAATATAATTGTTGTTTTGTATATTTTGATGTTCAGTTTTAGATTTTAGATTTTAGATTTTAGTTTTTAGATTTGATTAGATAATCAACTTAATGTAGTTGTGTTTTTTGTGAGTTTTTTTATTGTTTTAGTTTATTTTATTTTTGATGAAGACTCACATGTGATTTTGATTTTATTCATGTTGTGTAAATATTGTGTACATAGTATATAATGACGGTTAATTGAATTAGTTTTGATGAAAAATGGCATGTGAGAGTGTTTGTTGATTTAAGTAGTAGTACTCATGTTGATATTTTTGTTAAGTAGTTTTGATGTTAATAACAGTAGTTTTGTTGTAGTTATGAGTTGGAGGTTTATTTGCGCGTTTGACTGAAGTCTTTAACGTGTTTATAAGTACATGATTTGACTTTACCAGATCTACTTGTTTCACTACATTATACGTTGAACTACATGACACTATTTGCACTTTTGTAAAAAGTGAAAAAAAATTGCAACTGGGTTTGAAATATTCTAAAGAATGCGAATAATGAAGTTCACAATACTATGTGTTTGAACTACATGATACCTTAGCGTTCCCAATACCTATTTAATATGCTGTTATACTGCCTTATATTTTAAAATTGCATCCTGAAGTCACTTAGAAACCAAGTAGCTAACCATTTTAACTAATAAACGTTCGAACATAGCTTTTATAAGTTCAAGTGTAAGCCTTACGTGGCCAAGAAAGAGAGGACAACACATAATGTGTAGTTTCCAATTAGTCGTCATATATACAAAAGCAGTAGTTTAGATCGTTCTTCCGTCACTATTTTATCTAGCTGAAACCGTAACCTATATTAATGACTGTCAATTGCATGTGACACATGGTCTATTACAAAACCTTCCTTGGCTTACAGTTGTCTTAAATTAAATTCTTTTCTCAGAAGTGATGATACTTAACCCATCAAAATACACAGTTTAAGACGGTGTATGTTGTTCTTATTGTTGCTAATATGAATAAGATAATATGTGTTATTGATGTCTTGAATACTCATTGGTATTACATTTCAAGCGGCTAGTAGTGGCTGGGGTGTGTGGTGCTGAGCGTCTTCTGTTTCGTCTGCGGAGGGAATGTTGTTTAAGTGGACGCATTCCGGAGGGTTGCCTTTTCTTGGAATTCCAACAAATCCCGAGATGTGATGTGAAATTCCCGTTATGTGGCTGAGAAAGATGTTGATAAGAGGCAGCAGAAAGGTCCCCCCCCCCCCCCCCCCCCCCCCTCAACCTAAAAGAGAGTTGTTTAAGCGAACACGCTCCCTCCGCGCCTGCTAAAAGATTGAGGAACAGATCCTCTACAGCCTTTGCTTCTAGGACGGTGGGAAGCGCGCTTGCTAGTCTGAGGCAGTCCCCCCGGAAGGGTTCCCTTACATTAAGGGCTTCTTCTCAGCGGACATACCACCCATGTTTACGTGCCGAGGTATATTCGTGCTTGCCATTTTTCTTTGACTTTTTCTGTACTTGTACTTAACATTATTCTTTTTTGCTAGTTCTTGCGCTGCGGATGGCACTCCGTGCGTCACTGCTGCTATATTGTGACTTCTCAGCGAGGCATGACGATTGTTTGGCCCACGTCGGTTGCTATGGGCGGGTCTTCTCAGCCGGAGACGTCAGAGGAGTCGACTGACTCATTCTATGAGACGGCCGTCTTAAGTTCTGAAGATGCCAAGCGTTGGTATATTCCTCACTGGAACATAACCAACGACTCTCTGCTAGATGACGGCTTTTCTTGCCGAACGTTGGTTGACCGTGTCGCTCCCCCCGACTTTTTCTCCGCACTCCGCAATAAGGATTATGATCAGTTGTTTGCGGAGTTTAATGTGGGAGCGGCGCGACAAATATGTCTTGGGTCTGAGGTGAGGTTCCGTGCTGAACATGAGCTGGAACTTAAAGAGAAGCTTCGAGGTAAGTATGATGCTCGGGGGGTTCTTCTTAGGGAAAATGATGCTGAGATTGCTAGGCTGAAGTCTTTGCTGGAGGAGAAGGAGACGGAGTCCGCGGAGGTTCTTCGTCTCCGTGATCAGGTTTCCGTTTTGGCTGCGGATAAATCCCTTTTGAGCGCGGAGGTGTCGGCTCTAAAGAATGTTGTTTCACAGAAGGATACTGACATCTCCCTCCTTGGATTCCGTGCTTCAATATCATGTCCGCCTTGATGACTCTCAATGCTGCCTGTGGGCGAGGCCAGGAGCTTAATTTTCTTCTCTTGTCATCCGAAAAGAGATGGGACTTGCCTATGAGGTCATGGATTATTCGCTCTTTTCTTGTTACGGGGTTTTTTTTTTTTCTTTTTATAACAAATTCATTTATCATTGCAGTTTCCACTCTTCATTTTGCTTTCTGTGACTTTTAAAGAAAAGATGGAAGCTCTGCAGGAAGAACAAGGCCCCCCAAGAATTGTACAATGTTGTGGCCGAACTTGAGGCACACGTAAATGGATGTGTCAGGTGCCTGGCACGGGGGAAATTTTACCCTGCTAGTCTGTCCGCTCCCTGGCTGGGCGAAGGTGGTTGTTGACATACGGGATGGAGCTTGCTATGGTCAAATGTTTGAAGTCCACCGAGTACCAAGGAATTTTGGGCATTGCTTTAAGGGGGCCGTTTGGATTAAATGGGATGAAAGAAGGTTTGGCGCCTGTTATGGAGCACTGGAATTCTAGGAACCTCCACTTTCCGCCGTCCGTGGCATACAATCCTGAGAATGCTAAGAACAATTATACTTGACCGCAACATGGTTAAGGGCTCTTGAAGAGGTGGATTCTCCTTGATTCCATTTGATGAAGTCTAAAAAAAGATTCTGGGATGGTGAAGTCGTGGATTGTTTTTTGCCGGACGGACCTTTAGCAAATCTTCCTGAAGCTGCCTATCTTCAAACGTGCCTTGTGCAGCTCTCCGTCCTATCTATCAATGCTGATGTAAATGATGTTGCCGGGGGAGCTTCTTTAATCCTTTGCTCTTTCATAACGTTCATACTGTGCCGACGGGGCTGCAAAAAAGCATGCCGCAAGCTCTCGTAGTTGATGGAGATATAGTTTTCTCATCTTTGTCCTCTCAGAAAACTTGCTGGTCAGGCTATAGCACTTCGGCGTTTATTCTCTTGTGTGAGGACTGGGACACGGAAGCTCTCGATTTGGCGCTGACGCCGTTGTTTGCATGCCCCAATTTGAAGATCCTCGTTTTGAGATTTTGCCGTGACCGTATGTGGTTTATTTTGTATGCCGTGGCCGTATGTGGCCATTGCGGCTTTGTTGTAAATTGACATTAACTTTGTAAGTTTAATATCTTATTCGTACGGATTCGTGTAGGTCCGTACCATAACACGCGTTTTTGTTGCCCCTAATGTCGCCGCCTATCTTTGTTTAATTTACGGTGTACGTGTTAATAGATAGTCTTGTGAATATTTGTAGGTTATTCTCCCGGGCCGGGCTTCGCAAATACCTCTTACGCGCCTGAGCCTAATTTGAGGTTGACTCAACCTATTATACGTCGGTTTCACTCACACCTATTCGAGGAACATGGTCCCCTATGCAATGCATGTTTTACCAATTTAATACAACTTTGCCCAAAAATAGTAAAGATCAATTTAAAATTTTAAAACTTGTAGGGGTAGCTAATCCCCAATTTTAATTGAATTCAAAATATTACAAGATGCGAATAAATACAGATATTGCCCTCGGGGAGCCACCCGCAATGTGCGGGGAGATGAGAGATAGAGAGATAGAGAGATCTGTATCTATCCATTTTTGTGAGATTACAAAGGTTCCATTGTCCTAGGCATGTCATTGCCTTTGAGGTCTTTTGAGTTTGTAAGCTACCTTTCGAGCGACTCTTTTAACTTCATTTGGTCCTGCCCACTTTGGGTCCAAGTTTGCCTTAGTATTAGCATGACTTGCCTTCCTTGCTGCGGTTAGCCATATCACCCGGCCTTGAACTTTGTTCCGCTGGACTCTGTGTTGTAACGTTTCGCCATCTTTTTCTTGCTCATTGCTTTTGTATTGCTGCTTTGCTCCTTCTTTCTTCTTGAGGTCCAAGTTGATTCCCAGAGCTTCGTTGTTTTTAGCTTGATCTATCTCCGCGGTTGCGAAGTTGTTGCGCATCGCCTATTTCTGCCGGGAGATGACCACGGCCCCCCCACCCCCCCCTTCCGTGCGGTATGTCACGAGAAAGGTGTTTCCCGTTACTTGACTTGAATCATTGTCACGCCCCCCCGCCTCCCAGCCATAGGACATGCGCGATAGTGCTTTATCCCTTCGCCCTGCTCTCTTTCATCAAAGCTTGCTTTATTCATTCTCCTAGTCTTATATTTGCTCTTTCAACTAGACCAATTTGCTTGCGGTTGTTTCACGGAGCGATAGCTTTGGCGGATGCACGTTTCTCACACCAATCTTGAAAATGGATTTATCACGGAACTGCTTCCATTGTTGATATGATCTCCCCCGGTAGGCCAAATCTGAGACACTTGTTGTCCCATACGAACTTCTTCACTTGATTACCGTTTGAGGTGATGGTTGCGACGGCTTTTGATTCAATCATTTAGTGGGAAGGTAATCGATAGCAAAAAAAAATTAAGAATTTTTGACCTTAACTGCGTCCTTACGGGAAAGGTCCGGCTATGTTTTCCACCATTTATAAAATGGCCATGGAGACATGATGGGGGTCAAGTTCTGCTGCGGATTTCTTGGGACAGGACGGTGTATTTGACAGTCATTGCATTCCCTTATCAGGTTCCTTGCATCCGTATGCATTGTCGGCCAGTAGTATCCTGTTCGGATTACTTTGGCGGGATACAGATCTAGGGCCGAAATGCATGCTGCACGACCCCTCATGTATTTCTCTTAAGACATAGTAGTTCGCTTGAAGTGGTCGGACACACCGAAGCATGAGTCCTAAGAAGGATATCTTGTTATAGGGGTTCAATTGATCATGGCATACGACTTCTCACCCCCCCCCCGCGCCGCTTTCGCGACCCCCCCGTACCGCTTCTGGCCCCTTCTCTTTCCCTATCCCTCGATAGGATTTCCTTTTTGTCAAGTACTCTTGTATGGTGTCTCCATGTATTGCCTTCTTCTTTCGATATGTCGAGGAATTTCCTCTTCATTTATGGATTTTCCATCAATTTCTTCCCCGGAGCACATGTTTGTTAAGATAGCTGCGAAGCGTGTGGGACGCGATCTTGCTCAGGGGCGTCTCTTTCTTGTTTTCACCTTCGCAGGTATTTGTTTGATGGGAAAATTCTTAAAGCTTATTGCCAGGTGGTTTTTACTTTGTTTAAGTTCTGCTATACCATGCCTGACTCTTTGGCGATATAAGAGCCGAGAGATACTCCTTTGATTCCTGGCCACAAGTCTTGATGTAACATTTGCTTGCATGTTCTTTTATACCCTATTTTTTCTATTACGATCCGGAAGACAGGCTCATTAGTGCTCCTTCATATAGTATAGACTTTTTTTTGTGGCCCGTTTAAATTTTTTTTTTTTTTGTTTGTGGCTTCATTGTTAGTGGCCTCGAATTAAACCTCATGGCATATGTAAATTCCGCCCCTTCCGGATAGTTAGTATCAGACCCTGCCCAGGAGCAGTCTACGCCGGACGAGCCGTCTGTGAGACAACAGTTCCAACGGCTCCGGTTAGTTCCTCTGGTTCTGCATAAGTTAGTAGGTGACTCTTCTTTCCGGTCGTTCCACAATAAAATTCCGCCTGATTTGGCCTTTGATTGCGGTCACTTAGGTCTGTACTGGTTGTCGTATCCTTCTAGCTCGTAATTCCACTTCAGATTTTCCTGATAATTTTCCGAATCTTGAAACAGTTGCTTTTTTCGGGTGATTTGTTATTACAATCGGAACGTGTGTATGCTTGGAAGTATCACTTTTCATTAGTTTGCTTGCACTGAGCATGGCTAACAACCAAAATTTTCCATAGGAGTATAGTTGTACGTCCGGGGCCTCGGTAGAGTCTCCCGGCTTTCGGAAATTTTGGTATTGCATGCACTTCTATGTCCGTCATTAAGGACCGCACTAATGCTTCTTTTGCTGCAGCAAGCAATCAATGTATTTGATTACTCCTCACGTTCCCTTGGTGCGGTAAGTGTTGGTAGTTCATGCAATATGTTTTTTAATTTGTTTGAAGGTCTCTTCGGCTTATGGTGTCATTGAAAAATCGCTCTTTTTTCGTGTATTTTCAGGGTTTGAAAAAAGGTAACGATTTTTATGCTGATTTTGACAAAGAATCTGTTTAAACTTGCTAATTTTCCTTTTAGCTTTGCACGTCCTTGTTGCATCTCGGTGGTGATGGCAAGCTGAGGAACCGCGTTGCTTTATCCGGAATGCTCTCCAACCCTGTTGGTGCTTACTGTGTTAGCCTAAAAACATTCCTTCTTGCATTATGAAAGTGGCACTCTTGGGGTTTCAATTCATGTTTATTTGTCGATGGGTTTTGAATGTTTCTGTTATGTCTCGGATGATTTCTTATTCGTAGCGGATCTTTATAACCAGGTCCATCGACATATTCCTCTAGGTTACGTCCAATCTTGCCTTTGGAATGCCTTATACAACTAATCGTTGATACTGTGGGGCTCACACCCGGGCATTCGCCCTCGTAGAACGAATTGGCTTTTTAGAATAGCAAAATATTCTTTGGCTTGATATTGTTACTGAACGCCGTTTTTTCTTCATTCCTCTTTTTCCCATCTTAATCTGGTGAGTCCCATTGTATGCATTCAGACAACATTTGAATGAATACCCGCAGAGGGATCCACCTTCCAGTTATTTCCGGTAATGGGATAACCAATTTTGGGCATGCGTTGTTAAGTTCTTTGAAGTCCACACTCATTCGCCAAGTTTCGTTCATGCTTTTTGGTCCATACCGGATTAGGAGAGCCAACTGATGATAATGGATACTCTTCATTATTAGCGTCCATAATTTTTACACTTCTTCTTGGATTGGCCCTATTTCTTTCGGTGCTGTCCTCTTTTCTTTGCCTACGGCGGAAATATCCCTCGGGATATTCAAGCGGTGTTCCGCGATGTTTCGTGGACTGGCCGTCTATCAAGCTGGGCTTCCAGGCGAATAATATCAAAGTTTCGTTTCTTTGAGCAAGGAACATAGTTCCTTGCGTCCTTTTTCTGTTAATGTCGATCCTATGGCCACTGTCTGTTCAGGGTACTCTGGGTGAATTGCTACATTTATTTACTCTTCCAGTACTTGGTTTGATACGGGAGTCTGGATGCTAGGTCCGGAGATCATAGCACATTCCTAGGGATGACTTACTACTTGTAGCGTTTACCGTAGCCGCGTTCAAACGGGAAATTTTAAACATTCCGTTGCGCTGTGTGGTACGCGCGCGAGGATTTTCCTTATTGCCCGGCCTGCCTTTTTATTGCATTGTGTTGGGACGGGTGGACCTGATAACCATGAAATTCATCATGCGGAGGGTTTGGAGTGCACCTCATTGCCTATTTTTACTACAAGGCTATCTGGCTAGTGGCCAGTGGTATCTCTACACTGAATCCGATAGGTGAGTTGGTGGCCGGGGAACCATCCGATCCCTTATCTCTTTGCGGTGTTTTATGAAGATGTTCATACAAGACTTCTGAGGGAGGCTGCGTGACGTATACCTTATGCCCACATAATGTTCCGCCCATTTCGACTTCGATGATCATTGGGCCCTCTGTCCCTTCTTCTTCCCTTAGAGGTGAAGGGACATTGCTGTCTACGGGGAGAGAAGCGTTGGGTAATCTAGTTTGGCCACTCTTTCCTTATTGGTTGGATCATTAGTATAGTCAGGAGGTTTATCCTTTCCGGATGGCATTCCCCTTTTTCAGTGCTTTCGGGATTGTAGTTCTGTTTTTAATCTCCTTGATGAATTGCGAAGTTTCCGGCCTTGATCATTTACATCTATTTGCTTGTCTCAGACTGCATGCACTCGTCTGTGTTGTGGGTCCCGTTTCCGGAATGAATTGCAGTATTTGTTCGGATATCTTTTTTTCACAGGATCGTTACCATTGGGGGGTTGGGGCTTTGAACTTTCCTTTTCCAGAGCCAAATAATTTCTTTTGGAGTTTTTGGTGAGAAGGAGGACTCTCTATCCGGCTTACGATCCGGTCCTTTTGTTTATTTTTAAAGCCTTTCTTTTGCAAACTCATGGTTGATCCCCCCACTCCACCTCTTCCCTCCCCCCCCCCCCCCCCCCCCCCCCCCACACCCCCCCCGGGGATTTTCCCCCCATGATGGAAGGTGTTTTTCTTTGGCCGTGACTGAGTGCAGCAACTTCCCCTTGTAGAAAAGATGTAGTCATTCTGTACATTTCGTCCATAGATCTCGGAATTCTTTCATATAGACGCTTGATTAATCTAGGGTGGGTTATTCCATGCATAAATCCGGAGATTCTCATGCATTCCGGAGCTCCTTCTACGTCCAGGACTTCTGCCTTTATATCTTTCCATGAAGTCTTCCGTAGATTCTCCATCTCTTTGCTTGATGTGATGTATCTCCACCGGAACCTTGATATGCTTTGTTTGCTGAAGGTAAGTTTCCCTGAACGTCTTGTTTTAGATTCTTATAGCTATCAATCGACTTTTTGGTGCTGTCAAACCTAACTCTGGCATTCCGGTTGAGGGTTGAGTTGATACATATGACACCATGTTTGGCATTGATACCACACCTTCTGTTTTTGCGCCTGATCTGATTGAAATAACTTTAAGTGATCCTCCGATCCCCGCTTTCATCGTATCGTTTTGACATGACTGGGCATCCTGAGTCCCTCGGGATCATAAAATGCCGGATCCGAGGTGTGATGGGGATTCTGTCCTCGCATGTCAGCTGGGAGGAGATTTCGTCATGTAAAGTGTTTCGATCTCTGTCTTCTTTGATTTCGACTTCCAGAGACCCTTCACTGTCCTCAACTTTCTGAGTATTGGCTAGTCGAGAGATGGTGTTCGCTTTCTGTTGACGCCTTCTGGTTTTCACTTCAGTTTCTTTTTGGCTATGAGGACTTCGCCGACGACTATCAGAACGTGCGGATGAGCTGCCCCCTTTTCTTCAACCAATTATTAAGCCTCCTTCTTTCCCGCCTGGCCGGTGGCTGCGGTGAAGGGTGATCTGTTCTTATTGAGTCCCCTTTTGAATACACTGGCGGCGCCGGTGATGCGGCTTCCGGAATTCTGTCTCCGTGCCTTCTTCTAGGTTCTGTTTAGGGCAGGTTGGTCTGTTTGGAATTCAGTGTAGTAGCGATTCCATTCCCTTGCACTTCTTATCTTAATTCCGAATTTGTCATAGAATCAGTCAGTTGCTTTTTACCGCGTTGAGTTTGTATTTCTGCTCTTTTTCTTATTGCATCTTTTCACGCAACCCCATCGACGCCGCGCACCCAACAACCAGTTCGCATCGCTCATTCCTTCCCCTCCCGTCGCACTTGTCATAATGGTGTCTCGTCAGACATAGGTTCCTCGGAGGACCATGGGTGGGTACACATTCCTTCCCACTGTGTTCACACCTCCACGGCGGACGTGGGAGTGTGTTTGTGATGTGTTCGTGGAGATTGTGCACGCATGGTGAGTTTTTAGAGAAAACGTGGTTGCGTAATGCGTCCTCGGTTGGCGCCACTTTAGTTAGTATCAAATTCGTGTCTGGGTTTGGTAGTGGTGTCATCAAGTCTCTTGTGGCGTTGAGGCACCTTCAGTGATGGATGTTGCGATCTTGTACTAGAGCAAGGAAAATGTGTATGATTTTTGCCAACAATTAAAGGTAAAACCGTTTAGCCTTTCAGTGGGGGACGGACTCCATACGATTTAGTCTCGGCGTGAGAGTATGGATTCATATTGTCATATCAGTATATCGTGTCAGTATAGAATATGAATAATTGTGTGACAGTTTAGGATGTATCGTGAACCATATTTATAGGTGTTTAGTACTAGGGTTTCCTAGTATTGCGGTTACTTTAGTAGTGGCCGGTGTGTTCCCTTTGTCGGTCATGGGTACGCGACAATCGTTTGTTGAAGGACGCGTTGTTCTTAGCTCCCTCCCTTCTCTTTCTTGAAAATGGCACCTTTTTTTTCTTTCTGTTTCATACCCTTTCCTTTACCGTATCTACTATAAACACTAGAATCCCAGTCGGCCAGCATCAGCAAAAAAGTAGAACTGTCAAATCGCAAAAGAGTAGAACTGTCGAATCACAGACGACTCCCTTAAGCGGGATGAGGGGAGTTGCTTAATCAGCACTTATGTCAAGCGGTGCAAGTCATTAGGAAATAGTCTTGCAGAACAAAACTTCAAGTAAAATGTTTGAAAAAATAAAACATATTTGCTTCCCTATACACACAAATAATCAGCATAAAACAAACAGCAGAACAAGTGCAAAGATTAAAAGACTCCGTATGCGCATACGACAGCCTGCTTCAGTACATATTACAAGATTCAACTCATCAGATGATGGATAGCTTTTTGCAAGTCTCACCTGAGTGACCCTAAACCGTGCAATGTAATGGGGTGAAGGCTCTATTGTGTCCTGAATGTTGTAAAGCAAAAATTAAACAGCGAGTCCATTAGCATTATCCTCCATGATGGACAAGTAAAAACAACACTAATCTAAATAGAAGGGAGAACATGCATTCATTAAAACCAATAGATGAAAAGTAGCAAAGGAAACAAGCCAAAAACAAATAACCACAAGCTCATAAATAGCTAATGCCGGATTGCCGGGGGCTTTATAGTTTATAGTGCAGAATCTTACAACCAGATCACCCAAAACAACAATCGTTACGATGATCCTTAAAGCAAAATATGAACTAGAAATGTTAAGACAACAAAAATGATATCAACGTGTCACTAAGGTGTAGCGCCATAAGCTAATTTATGGTCTAAAGATAATTACAAAATCATAACTATCTCATTATTATCAACAAAATACTTAATGTAACCAAATACAGTAACAATCACCACATAACCAGATCAAATTACCAAATTCTTTTGATCCATCTTTTCCCGATAAAATTCCAAAACACCCGGAACTTCTTTATCATACCTTTGCAATCTCTTAACAAAGTAAGTTTCAGGACATTTCAACCACCAACAAAGCCCAACATGATCCTTATCAATCAACTTCTTATCCACACAATACTCGTAAACCAAACTTCTCGGAACAATCCTTTTCTCCATACTCAACGAAATCAAAACAGAATTCTTCACAACAACCGACAACTCAACTCCCATCTTATTCACAAGAAACTCCATAACCGTATCAATCTTCTCCTCAGATTTCATCATACACCACGGATCACTCCTAAACGCTAACAAAACCTCCTCCTTCCTCCACCCCCATTTCTCATACGTCTCAATCTTCTTATCCCACGTCCCCTTACTCATCGACCTTATAGCATGAACCGCCAACATAAAATGCGTCTTACTCGGATCAAACCCCATCCCAACAACTTCCTCAACCGCTTTCCTAAACACCTCACCACCAACCAAAAAATCCCTCGGCTGATACGTCAACATATACAACATCTTATCACCAGGCACACCTACATCTTTCAAAAACTCCATATTTGGTATCAGATTCGACTGAAAATCCCAATCTAAAACCCAAGCACACCTCCTAATCGCAATCAAAGTACGCTCATTTGACTGCAACAAACTATTCAACAGCTCAACACTAGGTACTATATGGTTATCCAAACTCCTACCTAAACTTTTCGGCCTAGCAACTAACAGTTTCACAATATCCGTATCCGATAACCCTATAGAGCTTAGAAACTTAAACTTAGGCAACAAATTCTTTTCGGGGTTACACGACAATGCAACGGGGAACTTACGAATAAGTTGTGAAATCTGGGTGTCTGAGAAACCTTGGGTTTTGAAAAAGTTTATGACAGAATCAGGTTTATTTGGTGTTTTGAAACTTAAGTATTTTGAAGCTGAGATTGCTTTTTCTAAAGGGAATTTACATGAGTTGATTAGGTATGAGATTGTGAATGGGTATTGGATTGTGTTTGGATTTGGGTTTAAAGAGGATGTTGTTGTTAAGGTACGATGATGATGTTTGGGGAGTGAGTTTTTTATTAAGGTTAGTGTGAATGTTTGGTTTTCGTGAATGAGGATGGATTTCAACATTGTGACTTGTGAAATGAAGGTTTTGGATTTTGGGATGAAGGAAGAACCCTAAAGTAAAACCCTGACTGATTTATTCAAAAAGTTTATTTCATGTGAGTTAACAAGATTGGGGAAATTTGCATTTGTGTGAAAAAAAAATATAAACTTATTGAGGGCCGAGAAAGGATAAAAAAACTTTATTTATTATCAGTATTGTTAAAATTGTTTTAAATTTTGAACGAAATATGTAATATAATTGGCTACTAACAGTTAACACTTCAAAATTTTACATGAATGGTCTTTGTGGCTTGCGTCTACTTTCACCTTTAGATCGTTAATTTTTTTTCACTTATAACTTATTTTTACATTTATTCATACAAAATTTTGTTTTTCTTTTCATTTATTGATAAATAAAGGGGAACACAATGATGTAGGAGTGTGTAAAGCAGTGTTGTATGTGAGGAGAGAGTAATCTTGCGTTACAAAAATGAGTCAAGTTAGAAATAAATGACATTTTAAGTTACAAAAATGCAAATTTCCAGCAAATTTTCGCCATCGGTAATGCTTGTCGTTTAGTTGGCTCACTTTGATCCCATCAAGACATTTCATTCTCATGGTTAGTCGTAATTGTAATTTTGCATCCCACACGGTTGCAAAGATGTATTTCGATTCTCATGATTGATTCTTTTAGGATGTTATTTATCGAGAGCAAATTACCTCTATTGTGAGAAGTGATATGATTTATTAGTTTTTCTTGGCTTTAGCCTTGTTTTGTTCAAAAAAAGTTATTACAATATTCATTTTTTTTTCTTAAAAAGATAGCTGCTAAAAGTAAAACAGGGTGTAAATAGTGCAATTTTAGCCGGGTTCGGATTTACATATTGACGGATCAAAACCACACTAAACACGTCTTATATACTCTATTTTTGCTTGTTTAACCTGTTTATGTAAGCAAGTTAGCATGATGCACATATTAAACAACTAAAAAATGTTGGCATGTTGACTTGTTTAACACATTTGTGACTAGTTTAGAATTTTTGTTTCTTCCTAAAAAAAATTAAAACAGGTTTGCGAATCAACTCTTTAACACACCCCAACAAAAAACACGACATGTTTACTAAACGGTTAGATGAGTTGACTCAAACGAACCGAGAACTGTTTAGACTCAAACTTAGCTGGTTATTCTTTTAACGATTTTGAATCGTGTGCAAGAAAAAGTTGAGAATGGCAAGGAAGAAATTACTCAATAAGAAGAAAGTTTCAAAATATCTATTTTTATTTAAATAAATCAAATCTTTATTGGAGATGTTTTTACTTGAGTGATTATGTATTCACAAGAGTAATTTGTTTGTGGACATGCTCAACATACCCTGTTTGTTGTAGTTTCTTCATATATCAGTTCATTCAAGTTTGTCATAGAGATATCGAACATAATCAGGGTCACTTATGGCAAAAAATAAACCCAACATTAGTGCGACTGTTCAAGTGTGCGACTCCATTAATATTTAAACATGTGTTTTCATTTTAATTTGAAAAGTATTAGTGGTTGGTGAGATGTTTTTTAACAACTGACGGCTATTGTATTTTTGTGCGACAAAATTGTCTTTTTACAAAAAAAATCAATTTTTAAAACTTTTTTTTTTGAAACTAAGACAATTTGATCACGCAAAGTAGAATAGATGTGAGTTGCACAAAAATTGTACATTCAAATCAATTTAGAGGTATTTACTAATTTAGAGGTAGCTTACACCCAACCAACCACTTGTGCTTTATAAATAAAAAAATAAAACATGTGTCAAAACATTAGTGAAGTTGCATAGTCGGTTACTCACATAGGTTTTTTTTTAGAGTGAAATTTTTTATTTCTCTTTAACAAAAGAAATGGAACATAACACATGAAACTTTTTAAAGAAGGTCATGTATAGGGGTGGAAACGAGCCGAGCTGTTCGTGAAAGCTCGGGATCGGATCGCTAAAAATCTAAAACGAGCCGAGCTTAAATGAGCTTGAGCTTAAGTTTGGGCTCATTTAATAATCGGGCTCGAGCCCGAGCTCTATACAAAAAGATCGAGTAGGCTCGCGAGCCTAAACGAACCCTAGAAATATATACTTATATATATCGTATATATGTATAATTGTGTATAAACGAGCTTAAAAGAACTCGAGCCTTGTGAGAATAACAAGCCAAGCTCCATTTAAACTTTGTTTTCAACACATCATATAATTAGTTGAGCCCGAGCCGAGCTCGAGCTTGAGCTTTTTATATATATAAACTAGCCGAGCTCGGCTCATTTCGTATCCACTCCTAGAACTCGTGCATCAATTTTATTGTCATTTATAATCTTGAAAGTTAAATTTAAGTCGTATTATTTGATTGACATCAGTTTAAAACAGACCATAATTTGCTCCATCGATTCTGGATATACCCTTCATCAACCAGTTTCAACCCAGATAAATGAATGGGTTTCAACACTGTCCAGTTATACAACCAATTCAACTTGGTGGTCAAACCACTAAACCCTGCATGCAAGTCATTATTAGCGTAAATCTTGATACTGGCTAGAGCTGATACGCAAAGATTACACAACCGTATTCAATTAAAACCAAGACAATGAATTTTACACACCTTATCCATATAATTGTGAGCAGTAATGCTAAGAAACACGACACAGTTCGTCACCTGCCTTGTATCACTGTTCTAATTTTCTACCTCTAAGTAAATGGCAAACCAACCGCCACTACACAACATTCTCTAATAAGGCCTTTTCAGCAGTAACGCGGCCCTAAAATATGATACAAAAGGCTTTCTTCCCGCAAGGGAATACAGAAACGGTCTAGACTACTATAGATATTGTGTATGCCTCAATGTATATGACTCTTTAATCCTAAACATCATGTTCACTGATCCATCATGTTGATTGACCCGAGCTTGAAGATTGGTTTGCCTGACTGCCATTTTCTTCAATCGCACCAGAAGTTAACAAACGTGGGGGCCCTAAACTAAATCCATTTTCCTTAATTGATCCAAATGGGTCATCTTTGGAGAGCAAGGAAGTAATTTGTGGCGCCAGATTCTGATTCTGGAGCATCTCCATTCGCTTTAAAGATGGAATGTTACCTTTACAGTACCCTCGCCACATATCCCGATAAGCGGACTCCAACCCATTAATGAATTTTGATCCATTGCACAGAGGAGAATTAGACATTAGGTTCCGAAGATCCATTCTGAGGTTTGACAGCGCTGTAACATCGGATGCCAGTTGTATTGCCAACCGGATATACTCATCTTCGGTCTTGGCAACCAGGTGTTCTAATCCTACAATATAGAGTAACGTAATTAGTTATTTATAAGTTTAAGAGCATAAATTGTGTTAAAGTATCAGAATGTGGCATCAAGACATCTTACCAACTGCAGTTAGAAGACTAACACCAACGTTATGTGCGTGTACAGAACCACCCATGGTGACACATGGAACTCCCATATAAAGGGATTCACATGTGGTTGTAGTTCCTGCATATGGAAAAGTATCCAAGCTATATACCAAGCAAATATTAAATATTAGAACAGATTATAGACAAAAGCACAAAATAAAATGAACGACTGATGTGAAGATGATGGGTTTACCTAATGTCCATAAGAGAATATGCTTGCATGTGGTCATGATTGAGTAGAATCAGAGGCAAAAGGTCAACACGTAGTGATTCTAAACCCAACTGCTCCAATGTAGAGAGAAATCTCTGTCTTACACTATCACAGCAGAAAGGCTTGCACTTCACAATGAGCCTAGAGTTTGGAACTGCGCATAAAATTTTCGCCCAAACTTGAAGCACTTTCGGTGTAATCTGATAGAAAAAGATTTTCACAAGTCAAGAAAAGCCCACTATTTCTCAATGGAATTATGAAAATACTTAAGGTGGTCATTCCGACACTTATAATTATAAATGGATCAACATGGGTCGAGTTTTAACTTAAACTGGTCAAACAAAAAATGTGGCTACAGGGGAACAGGCCATGCAGGTTGAAAGTTGCCAAAAATCTACGTTTATTGCATACATCCCAAATCATATAGTTAAAGATTCAGATAACTATGGAAACTCTGGCAACACCTTAATATTTAAAATTTGAAAATTGGGAAGAAACGATGTCTGTTGGCCAGCCAAACCAGACGTCTCAGTGCGTACTAAAATTGACCCGTTTCAACTCAACCCCATGGGCCCAAAACCCAACCTGTCCATCTTGCCACCTCTAGATATACATATATGCTCAAATTTATACCTTTGCTAAATTGTTGAAGCTACCAAATGTAATAAAGCCATTAGAAAGGGCAGGTGCCGGCGATGCAGGGCCTGCCTCAGGAGACGGTGTATAACAAAGAAAGCAATCGGGTAGCCGAACAAGGTCCTCGACATGCCTGCCAGTAAAACAATAGTTCCATTAATATTATCCATATTAACAAAAAGCTTGTTATACAAGATCATGAGAAAATAAATGAAAACACTAAAGTTTGTACTTCTGCTTTGTGTCAGGAGGGTCAGCCATGGCATCAGTGATTCGATAGTCAATTGTAGGCAAACCAGTAGTATTTGGGTACCCAATCCAAGTCACCTATCAGCAAACGAAGCCAAAAAGTGTAAGCAACATGTTTTTAGTATTTGCTTCAACCACATCTTGTTGATGTATTTCTCGGAGTTTTTTTGTTCAGATATATCTTAGTAGGTCACTGGTAATATAGATAGAGTGACACCTAACAAGAACACCCTGGCCTATAGCTAAAACTTAACAATGTAGAGAAGCACGATTTTAAAATAACGATTAACGAAGTGAAACCTATTAACATCTTGTTTTTATGAAGTTATTTATTACCAAAAGCATACCTGAAGAGGTGCAGGACGGCAAGCCATCATTCCCAGCTTATTATTAGCCGTATGACCAGTAAGTTCCACCAAAATATCAACTTTATCTTCTCGAACAATGCTTGCAACCTTCTTCTCTTCAAGTCCATAGATATCTCTCCACATGCCACCTCTTTTCAAAACTCTGTCTCTGAACTTCATAGTTTTTGCATCAGACTGCAAAACGTAAAGAGAGTGATTTTGCAGTTACCTTCCCATAAATAAATATATAAGAAGCATATATAGCATGTAAAAACAAACACTTACCTTAACAACTGCCGAGTAAACAACTACCTTGTAGTTAACATAGTCGTGATATATAAGAGGCGCTTCAATGAAATATGACACAGAGTGTGTAAAATAATCAGGAGAAACGTATCCAATAACAAGTGGTCTTTCTGGTTCTCTTGAATTGTCCCATGAAGTATATTGAGAATATAATCTCATGAAACGTAGTCCCCAGTCCCTGCAAGCACACAATAGATTTAAAAAAGCATACAAAAAAGGCCTTAGCATCAGACAGCATGGCTAGTGATGCAGAACAAAACAATTCCTGGTTTTATGTTATTTTAATGAACAACCCAGCATATAATTCATAGGTTTCACTAGTTGAAATCCACACAGTAATCAGAACGATTCAAGAAAGAACTTGTATGAATTCACAGATGTGGTAGTTAAAACACCTGTGAGCTTCAAATAGCTTATCATCTGTTCCCTCATTAATGTAGTTCATCGCGAGTAATCGGTTCTGCAGCAGATAATCATTATACAGAAGTTAGAAAAATACCGAATGAAGCTCAACTATGAGATAAAGGAATCTCTAAAACTTCCCCAGAAAAAGAGATTAAATCTCAAATCATCTTTACTTATTAGGTTGATTCAGATGCAATCCACAAAACAATGCATTCAAGTATATAATCTAAGTTAACGTGTACCAAAATAACAAGATCTCTAGTTAGTTGAAAAAGATGAAAGCCCTGACATTAGACATTCGGCTAAATATACTCATACACATCAACAACTCTGTAGTAACAAACCAAACTCAACAGAAGAGCCAGTATGATTTCTTAAAATTGAAATATGCTGTGTCTAAAAAGATTAGGATTGCTGCCAAATTAGAAAAGGGACCACATTATGAACCAGCTGTCTATTTGATAGACAATGCTTACAAAATCGTTAGTCGTAAACCAATGCTGTCTACAATGCTGAGTAACCTTGATTAAAGCTATTTATGTCCTCACACAAAATATTTTTTACTCAACAGTTTAGCAGCCACTATTGTCCATTGTGGTTTTAGGTTTATTTTATAAGAAAAATGATTGTTGTGCCTACTAATCATGCCTAAAAGTGAACCTAATGATTTAATTGGTTGATTTAATAAAATGATTGGTGGAAATTTGGAGAGAGAAAATGCATAATACAATTGTACAAGTGATTTATGCATTAGGCATGTATTTAGGCATGTGTTGTAGGTCTAAATAGCACTACTCTATTTTATTTAAGTTGTTAAATGTAATCCAGTGGTTAAATAATTCCTAAAGAAAGCACACAAAATCGGTTAAACTCAAATGTTGGCGTGAATAAGCTACGTCCAGAGAGAATGAGGGAGCAATTTATAATAAACTCCCGTAGTGCGAAAAAAAATGGAGTTTATTGGAATGTTGTAAACATAGGAGGTTATGCACTATTTACCCTCTTCAAAGTGCCAAAACTAACCCTCAATCATAAACTTGAAATATATGCACTGGCAAGCTATTCCTTATACTTGAAAAGAGCATTAGAGCACTACTGTAAACGTGTGTGTGTTAACACATCTATTAAACAAGATTGGGCCATCTATTAATTGGTGATCATACATACAAATTTGACCAATAAATAATGGACTATAGTTTCAGATTCAATCAGGTTTATCCGTTTATATTGCCTTCACGTTGTGCCCAGGATAGAATTTTCATTTAGGTCGGGTTTTCTAAGATTTGTCTTCATCCCCATCAAGGTGGCATGTATACTTGTCTCCTTTTTAGTTATAGAATTGACAAGATTATCCAATAAAACAATATGAACTGTGAATTAGCGAGTCATTCACAAGCATATAACTATACCTGGCCCGCGTTGCGAGAATCTGGATCTATCTTAAGACACTGCTCATATGCTTCAATGGCCAAAGATATACTCCCGGCATCTCTATAAAGAACCCCTACAAGTGAAAATTTGTATAATTGGTAACATAATACGTATCAGACAAAGGGATGCACATAAACAAAACAAAAATATATTAATAAAACATATATCATAATAAACAAGGAGGGGGAGGAATGAACCTAAGTTATTGTAAGCTTCAGCATAAGTGGGATTCGCCACAATTGCTTTTTCTATCATACTTGAAGCAGCATCCATTTTACCCTGTTTTATTTTTTTATTTTATCAATTTGCAGTCAAGCAACAACTGAAGGATATCATCTTGTTAAATATTAAATTAACCAATATATACCTGCACTGTGTAGACTACTCCAAGGTTGTTCAGCGACTGAGAGAAATTGGGTTTAATTGACAATGCCAACTTCAAGAAAGTAACATAAATATCTATTATTCAATTAGCATGTACAAAAAATTTGTGACAGCTATAGTTGCAGTTGTTAGAGGAATAACCTGATAGCACTCCACGGCTTTATCTAGATTGTCTCTGTCTTTATATATAACTCCAAGATTATTGCATGCCTCCGCACAATGTGGATTGAAGTGGAAAGCAAGTTCATAGAACACAATTGCCTGCAAAGAGACAGAAGTTTACTAAATTTTCTTTGCTTCGGCAAACAAAAATAAATGCTTTACATAAAAAAAAGAGATTATCAAGAACTATCGCCGTAAAACAAAACAGAAAGGCGCTTACAGATGACTGAAAGTGTTTCTATTATATAGTAAGTGAAAGATAATAAGAATGGACTAACATGAATAATAGATAAAAGACACAAAGAAAATTCATCAGCTTTACCATTTCAAACTTCAGCATTTCACCATAAGCTACCCCGAGATTGTACATGGCATCTGCATAATGCCAGTTATAGTACAGAGCTCTTTTGTAATATGCCACACCTTGGTTAATATCTCCCTCCAATTTGACCTGATAAGATTACATAGGTACAAAAAGATAATCAAGAAAAGCTCAAGGACAGAAGCATGAGATGTCACCAAAAATCATGCACTAAAAGTTATGGTCCATCGATCTTCCAGTGTCATTTTTTAACTTGTACAAAGAAAGTTTTTACGCCATTAAGTGGCTGAGTGATTAAGTGTGAGAAAACAAGAAAAACCCAAAACAAATCAACCCAAGGATAAAATAGTTACCTTTGTGCCCAAATCTGTTAAAGCGATTGCCATGTTATTCTTAGCAATCTCGAAATTCGGCGACACAGCCAGACACCTGAAAAATCAAATATACACCCGCCAATTAGCATAAAAGAAACGATGGCTACCCACTGTGTGATAATAAATAAACATTCATAACCTCTCATAACAAGCAATAGCTGACTCCAGATCTCCACGATTTTTATAGATCACACCCATGTTACAAAATGCTTCAGCATACATGGGCCTTTCCAAAGCAGCCTTTTCATAGCAACTAAGTGCTGTATCATATTGCATCATTTCAGAATATACGACTCCCAGGTTGTAATATGCAGGCTGTCCAAAGAAAATCAAGAACATCAGCATTAAGAATGCATCAAATGGAATGAAACCTTATCAAATTGTATAAAGAGCATGAAATTACAGCATAGTGAGGGTCAATCTTGATAGCATCGTAATACTTCTGAATTCCCTCTTGGGTGTTTCCCGCAAGCTTTAAACTGGTTCCAATATCTGTCAGTACAATAGACAGACATTCTGCTGCTGGCTTATATGATGGATCTGCCTCCAAAGCTTTCCGGTATGACTGCAAGAATGAATAGTAAACTTATTATAAACAGATGTCCAGTACTATATGGAGTGAACCAACTATATTGTACAAGGGTAATTCATGATATGATTTATATAACGAGCGGTGTATCAGACCCATGGGACAGGGGTGGTGTCACTAAACAAACAAAGTTTCAATCTTCCTCTTCCACCTTGCAAACTTATAAATCTAACTATTGTGTATATATACAAAATAAGTGTATCACTTTATAAAAACAGATTAAAAAAAACAATTAATGGGAAAGTGGCAGCGATCATTTAACTTTCAGTCAATAACTGAATATCAGCACAAGATACCTTATGACTGAAGCTCATTAGTCGCTAATAAAGTACGATTACCATTACTATTTAGTAAAACTTGGGTTTGTCAATGTTTGGTTGTATCAATCTTACGTTTATGCAATTTTGAACCCATTATTACTATATTATACAGCCATAACTATTTTTTAGACCTACATCATGTGATAACAATATGTCTGAATATATATTATTAAAAGGGAGCCGCATTTTACAAAAAATACAGCTATAATCAAATAAAATTCCCAACTTGGACCATCATGGCTCAAAGCATCAAGAGCAGTAAATTACAAAAAGACACTCGCAATGATTACTAAAATAGGTTTAAATTCACGTATGTGTTCTGTAGTGTGACTGAAGGCCATAGATACATCTGAAGATTGCTTATAGGGCAACACATAAACAATCTAATCACACACCTATAAATCCGGTAGGATGTCAAATCAACCATGATATCTCAAAAAAGTTTATTTAGAAAGATATATTACTTTCTAGTTTCTAACAATCTCAACTTGGGCTACACAAATAGCTTTCTAATTATATCAGCAAGATATATTAGTGGACTTAAAAAAGCATAAACAGGTACAAAAGAAAAGATTTATTTGTTCAGCTGAACAGTGACAAGTGAAAGAAACATCGGTGACCTATATACATTGATAGGCATAAATAAGTATAGGACTCTAGGTGACAACAACTAAATATATAAGAAACGTAAGGCATATGTTGCAATCAGGTGTTTGATTGGTCTCCCAAACGATATCACGATAATGCAAGACAAGTGCATTACTTGCATAAGAAAGACATGCCAAAAGATCACTTTCATCAGAATACCAAAAGAAACGTTTCAACCACATATAAATTTAATGAAACTGAGTGACATCTCTTAATATATTGTATTTAAGGGAAACCAACCATACCTCAGCAGACTCCACCAATCGACCTTCATCTTTATACAAGATACCACAATGCGTGAGCGCACATGCATTTTGTGGATCTAGCTTGACAGCTTCAGAAAAACTTTCAAAAGCCTGTCGTCCCATATTTTGCATCTGCAGGCAAATTCCCTTGCCAATATGTGCCTCAACGCTTCCATTATCTTTCTCTAATACACTTTCATATATACCAAGAGCTTCCACAAATTTGTTTCTTGAGCGAAGAATGTTAGCATAACCAAGTGCATCAATCCCCTCGTAACTATTTCCTATCGAACTAGTAGATGTTGTAGAGTTGCTAACACCTAAAGACGGCTCGGCTGCTTTTAGAAAACCATTACTTTCGATTTGATCTTCCTCAATCCCTCCACCAACATCTGTCTCTGGCAGTGCCATCTTGGTACAGCTACAAACTCAAATTCCTGGAACAATATCAACAAATCAAAAAACTATTCTGTTGAGTACTAAATAAGCGTCTAGCTCTTGCTATCTACAAAGACTGGTAGAGTCATGAAAATATAAAAAAATTATCATCCCTCAAACATTCTACAATCTTGCTTCCTGCCCCCATGCCCAACAAGTTTACAACACACTTGTTAATCACCTAAGCAGATATAGTAGCTGTATCGTTATGGATCATATCACCAAATTACCACCAGCATTTACCGGGGTGGCAATTTCTGACCCGACACGAAACCCGGCATGAAAACCGACACAAAAAATAACGGGTTGGGGTTGATTCTAAATATATTTCGGGTCGTGTTCGGGTCAGCCCATCTAACCCATTTATTAAACATGTCAGGTTTGAATAAGTTAAGCGGGTTGACCCGCCAACCCGTTTAAGATTTTTTTTCTTAAAATTAAATATTAAATACAGTATGTTTTATTATACGGGTTAAAAGGGTCGCCCCACAAACCCGTTTAATATGCCAAGTTTTCTAGAAAAACCGGGTTAAATGGGTCAGTACGAAACCCATTTAACCTATTCAACCAGTGTAACATATTTAACCCGCCAACACATGTATATATACGGTTAAATAGTTCGTGTTCGGATTATGCGTAAACAGGTTAGGGTTGACATAGCCCTAAATTTTACCATCGATCTTTAAATCTAAAAGTATGTCACTTTCATCCCAACACCGAGGCATACCTCTCTTAATTAGTTAATTTTAGTATCAGATAAAGTTCTTTTAAACAGCATATACTAACACGAACACACAGACTTGGACAGGGTATATACAATACTTTTGAACAAAACGACTATATATTGCAGGACTAGTTCTTCAGCATTTTAACACGATAAAGACAACCACTTTATATCCCAAAACCCACAAAAAAACCTAGCTGATCCACCCCCAAAACCCTAATGATACATAAACCTAGAAACCACAATTAGCAATCAAGAATTCATATTTTTTCAACAAACTAAAAAAAAAATCATGAAAAGTAATAAAACCTAAAACAAAATCATTAATTTAATTTCCACAATCTAATTACAAACAGAAACAGCTAGACGATAAAATGCATAACTCAAATTACATAAACAAGCATTTAAAAATAAGAATAATAAGGGTATAAATAGCATTTACCAATTGTTAGTATAAATTAACAGAGGGTTTAATTTTGTGTGTGTTTTTAGCAGTGGTGGTGAAAAGAGTTCCTTACCGGCGTTGTCACCGACACGGTGGTAGGATGAGTGCCACCGTGGTGGTGGTTGTTGTTGGGCAGGAAAGATGTTGTTACAGTGTTTATGTGTTTTTTGTTCCAAGAGTCAAATGTAAACCCTGTTTGTCTGTCTTTTTTGCCCGCGTTACGCTGACGACCTTGGACCGGTTAATAAACACACGTATCTTTTACTTGCGTTATTTGTTTATTTTTATTTCTTTTACTTGCTTAAATTGTGATTCGCGTAACGTCTAGCAATTGAAGTTGACAATTCTTAATCATCATCCGAAATAATAATAATATCGTATCAGTTTCACTTTAACAAATGAGATTGAAATATGGATACAGATTGAGAATATGATTGTGTTGAATTTGTAATAATAAGAAAAATATAATAGAGATTAAGTAGTTTTAGAAATAACATTAAGTTTAAAAATAAAACTATTTTTAAAGCAATTATCTCAAAAAAAAGTTAAAATATTTTTATGTGAGAAAGTAAATAAAATATTGAAATTGAAGTTTTAACAAAGTATTTTGGGGATTAAACATTACTCAATTTAAAATTTTTAAGGATTAAGGAAAACACATTCGTGCATTATGTGTAGTATGTGGATTTTAAAATTTAAAATCGAGTAATGTTAAATTCTCAAAATATTTTTATAAAACTAAATCTTGCATTAATATTATGAGATAGATGGTATAGAGTGTGAAATTTTTTTATCATTTTAAAAGAAATGATGCATTAATAAAATAATTCCTTAACAATGTTTCTATCGAAAGTTAAAGAATACGATTGACAACTTTTTTTCTAATGTAGTTTCTAAAAAAGGAGACATATTTTGTATTTAGTCTCAACATGGCATGAGTTTTAAATCACTTATGTCTTTGTGTTTACGTACGTATGTAAAACGTGTTGAAGAAAGGATTTGAGATAGTTGTGTGGTTTGGTTTTTCTTGTTGAACGGTAAGGACCTCATGGTATGATTCATGAAGCTCGGGTAACACTTAAACAAACCATCTTTGTAGTGTGTGTGAGTTACTGTGTGTAACAGTTGTGCCAAGTGTATGAACTTACTTGGGGAAGTTATGAATGCTTTCTATCTATAATGAAGCATTAGCATTTAGAGATAAACTCTTTGGGGAGTGATCAAAGGTTGGGGGGGCATGCATTGATCATCTAGCGATGAGAGAAGGAGGATAGGTGTGAGCATTCTCCTTGGCTCGTACAGTTTGGTGTTAGTTGTGCGCCCCAAATTCAGGTCGATAGTACATCCTTAACCGTTAATGATAGTTGAGGGACAACGGCCCCCTACATGAGTACTCATGCGTATGAGAGAAGTTACCAAGCCAAGTGTGGTATGGGTTTGTGAGTGAGGCGCCGTCAGGTGAATGCTGATGGGCTCTTGTATTGGGCTTGATCCGAGCGTGTTATTAGTGGGCTTGGGCCGCTAATATTGATATGATATCAAGTCCCCCCAGTATAGTATTAGATCATGTATAACTGATATGATGTTGGAAAAATAGTTTCGCGTCATTTTTAACAATTTTAATGCGTTTAAAATGTTAAAACAACAATCGAATTTGACAAGAAATACTTTTTAACATAAAATCACGACTAAACTCAGTCGAATCTACACCAAATTCTATCCAAACCTCAATCGAATTTCATCAAGTCAATCACAAACCACAATCTCATCCAATCGAATTTCACTAATATGATCAAAACCTCAATTGAATTTCCACTACGTCATAACGAAATGAAATCCGATCAACAATATATGAACCTTGACTTGATTTCACAAACACGATCACTCCTAATCCTCTATTGGCTCTGATACCACTTGTTAGGTCATTTTATGTAATTGTATCACACATTTAGTAAGGTTAAACACTTGAGAATTAAGGAGAGATGAGATGTAAAAGAAGTGAAAATTATAATAACAGAGAAAATAAAGGAAGGGATTACAACTTATGTTTTTCACTTCCCTCCCTTCTAAGAAGGGATGATATTTATATTGTTTGCTAAAACACTCTTATTCTCTCTAATGACTATCTTAATGGGCTAAGTAACCTTCATTAGACCCATTAAGACTTACAAAATATTATAAACTAAAACTACCTAAACAATCTAAGTAAAGTAAAACTACTTATGGCAATATAATCGACACTTTATGTATTCCTAACACTTTAGGTCGAGAATATCGTAAAAGAAGTTAGACTTGGATCCTTTCATTGAAAGAAGTCGTTTGCCTAGGAGCATTCCGTCGAAAGACTACCAGCTTTTCAAGATAGAGTTGATACCATATGAGATTCGGTAGGTGATGTATCATCTATTACAGTAGGCAGTAACCTCATATATATATATATATATATATATATATATATCAATAACTCATAAGCAAATATACACAACACACCCATAACATAAAAACACATAGTTCAAGAAACATTATTTAACACACAAGCACTTTAAAAGTGTTTTTAAGATGTTAATATTTCAATACACATGATGTGTTTTAAAAGCTTTAAATTTATAAGACTGAGATTACCGGTTATTAGATGGAAACACACGGGTCAAAGTATAACCCACGTATGTAGTACAATCTTTTTAGGTAAGACCATGTCGTTCCACGGGATTGGTAATTCTAAGTAGAGTCAGGATGTTTTACAAAAATGTTATCTTATAGACTGTCACGATCTAAAAATAAAAGTTTAATTCAAGATATTTCAAGATTTAAAATGATATTTATTTGGACTAAGAACAATGATGATGAACAATCATATAATCAATCAAGCATGAATTTAAGCATAAAAGTATGAATAGATGGGTAATCATTCAAACAATTATCTATTTCATATATTAGAGAATCCTTTCGGCCTTTAATCTTCAATATATAAAATGCATTCAGATTGATTCAAGTATAAAAGTGATGATGATAAAATCCCTTAATCAAGTTCGTTAGACATATGAGTAAGTGTTAAACATTGTTCATATCCGGTTTGATAAACATTTTACTAGTCAATTCTCACAAGACTAATATCGAATGACATAGACAAACAATGCGAAATTCTCACAAGACTAATATCGAATGCCATAGAAGCATATGTGGTCATGACTTCTGTTGTTCTAATTTTTTAATGTGCATAGGGACATGGCATTCGAGCTAACATGGATATCAACGACATCGAGTACTTTGATCGACACCTGGAACATGAATCATCAGACAATGAAGGAGATAAGGAGAGAAATGTGCATTTGTTTTTCCTTGCTCAGTAGATGATTTTAGTTATCAAGGAAATTTATATACATTACAATCCCATATATGTGTGATTTGTAGTTCAAGTATTTTTGTATGCACATCAGTGTATCACCAAGTTATGCTTTCAGCATGTAGTGATTTTGAAACCTTTTTTGCTGTTGTACGAAATACCCTCGCGGCGAAGCACGGGCTCCCAAACCTTGTTCAATTGAAGACACAAATTAGATAAACTAATAGACGGGTTATTTCTTGCAATACTTGCGGAGCCAATGTCCGCAAAAATAGTTCAAAAAAAATGTCCGCAAAAAGGCCCACACAGTCATGATCATTTTCAACTTACACATAAAACGTAGTATACCAACTTGAGGATAGAAGATATCATAGAAACATATATATGTATAACACATGTATCTTTTGCTCACGAGTTACGGCGAGTATTGAAACCAAACTTATATAAGGCGAAAATTATTAGCTTGAATTGTCCGCTCACATATGGAATTAGAATTTTTTTCGCTACTATTAATGTTAAACTATAGTTAAAATATAATTTTTACGCTCGTTATGTATTCTTTTAAGTGTCTTTTCTAATGAATATGAACTTAAGAAACTGAAGATATAAGAGAATTTAAATGTCGGAGTAACATCTTAAAAGTGTTACAACTTAATTCTTAAGATTGCAAAATAGGAAATTAACATAAATGTTAAAAAACTTATAAATCAATTGAAATTTTTTACACTGGTTGAATGGTTTTATAGTTTACTTGTGTTATACATAATATATGCTTAATGCTTCGGTTTCATCAGTCGAGAACTTGACTCCCCATGGCATTGAAGATGCTTGACTGACTAAAGTCACCATGTCCATGTCTATTGTGTGACAAATCTCTAAAATTGACTAAAGAGTGCTAGGTGGTATCTGTCACACAATAGACATTCCTATAACACACTACAAAAAAACATCACTTTACACTAAAAAAAGTTTTAAAAAAATCACACATGCAAATCGTACGTTATGTGTATAACGTGTGCGCCTATAACTCGTCGATATCTCTAACGTGAATTTTTGAGGGAGGTAACTTCCGTCCAAAATGTATGGGGTTAGGTTATGTTAAACCTTGAGGGGTTGACACGAGTTAAATCTAATAATTAGCTAAAAAGTAACATAAGTTAATAAAAATAATGTTGCAATTGCAAAGCATGATGTAAAAATTAAGAGTAAACATATATGATAAACTTATGTACTTTATACTTCTATTAGAGTTTAAAACATATCTAAATCAAAACATTAATTAACAATTAAATAATTTCAGCAACTATACATGAGTTATTACAGTACTTGTTTGTTTAGGGTCGCACACTCTCATGCATGCACTACAAGAATTCAAACTAATACCCACGAAAATTAACCGGGAACATTGAGTCACAGGTATTCACCCATCAATTACCCACAAAATGCCCACGTTCATGCGATTGAAAGTCGAATAAAATTTACCCTCGATTTTCCCACAAAAATTCCCACAAAGTTACCCACATAATTATAGTTCATGTGTAATTTGTGGGTAAAATATTTCCGCTAAAATTTTTCCCATAAATTGCCCACAAACTTTGCCGTCATGGGTAAGAATATGGGTAATTTCATGGGTAAATTCTTTTTCCCGCGGATTAAATACTTATTTTTATGCATGGGTAATTTTGTGTGGGTAATTCATGGGTATGTTTATACCAATCTTTTTACACACGTCTTATTTTTTGGGTGTTATTTGATGAACTCCCGTTACCGTTCCCTACATCTTATTTGTATGAGTGAGTGTTTATGTGCATTTTTATAGTGATTTTAGGGTATTAAACCTTATTTTATGTTTGTTTTAACTTAATTTCCATCATATATTGTTTTTAGGTTAATACCTATGCACTTGGATGATTTGAACAATATGTTGGCTCATTTGGATAAAGATTAGAAAAAAAAGACAAAAGTTGAAGTCCATAGCAACCAAAGTGACGGTGACACATAAGATTCTAAGTAATGAAGTTTCAGACAAGTTTGTGACCAAATAGTGCTCCCAAACGACCTGAGATGACACTTAACACCGTCACCTATGACTAGGCAAAAAATCTAATATTGTAGTGGTGAAGGTGTCAGCTTTAACAATTGAATTTCATTTTCTATATATATATTCCATGTAATTTTTCATAATTTGTGTGCAAACTTTGGGAGGCAAATCTTAGTCGATTTTTATGCTCTTTTCTGACATTTTATTCAGTGTAACTCAAGTATAACTCCAAGATAAGTTCATTTATTATATTCATCATTATTTATATTGATCGTGACTTTATTTGTTCTTTGATTGATATGTTAGGCTTTATCACTTAGTATTTATCTAGGATTGCATGAAGCTAGTTAATAACCAAATAAAACCAATTGGTTACTTGTTAGTGTTTATGTTATATTCGATTAACGGAGGGGCGTAATAATTTGTTAATTATGAGTAGTGCACTATAGCTAATTACATTTTTCACAAAAAATTACCGTATGTGCATATTGTTTACTTGTCGTTAGTTTAAGTTTGTTTAGAATCAAATTCCTCTTGGTCATCAATTTTACTTTCTTTTAGTTAAATATAAAAATACAAAAAAAACCAAAGATTCTGTGTTTCAGTGGTATTCATGTCGTCTGAGTTTTTTCCAACTAAATGGTTGTGGGTTTAAATATTGACTAGTATATTAGATTAATTTGTGGTGTATATATTATGAGATAATAATTAGTTGCCGCTAAAAAAATAACAAAAGCATGAACCATTTTTTTTAAACTAAAGTTCTGTTATTTGTTTATGTATTGCAAATTGATATTATTATGTAATTTGACTTATGATTTTCTTTTAATAACATTAAAATGACAAGCTGGGTCTTAAATTCCAAATCTAGTCAGAAAAGGGAAAAAGGGACGTTTTAAAAAATTTAAAATGTTGAAAGCGGAAAAAAAAGTTATTTCTCGATTAACGTTTTATCTACTCGGTTTCTATAAGAAATAGAGTGCCGCAAATTTGAAGGTAATTTGCCAAACACGACTCAAAGCCTATTTATGCCTAATCCTAACATGTTTATCTTTGTTTCAATTTCAAGTAGTGCTTCGTGTTATGTCAGGATTTACCACAATTTATTTTTAGTCTTATATCCTATTTAAAATATATACCAAAAGAACTTTGGCTTAGTTGGTACATACTTACAAAAAATCCATGAGCCCACTGGATTTTGTGGATAAAATGTTCAGAGTTCGAGTCTCGGCTCCTATTTAATCCAGTTGGTGTCTCACTGGGCCACGAGAGTTGTCAGAGCTATTCACTGTGGGGTGGACAATGACTGATACCAAAAGACACCGAGATCAGGGTGTTTCAATTTAATTTTTAGATTTACAATGAAACCCGTTTCCCCAAAAATACTGTACGTTTCACTAATTCCCGCCCCACCTCGCCACTTTATTTCACATTTTTAAATCATATGTCCATACCCTCATTTCTCTCACGTAGCAGGAGCAGGAGCAGTAAGCAGTAAGCAGTAGCAGTTAGCAGTAGCTGTTTGCTAAAAAAAGTGTTTGGTAAATGTAGCAGTAGCAATAATTATAAAGTGCAAAATTACGAAAAAAGCCATATACACATTAAAATGAAAAACTAATTAAGGAAATAATAAAGTTATTCAGGGTATATTTGTAATTTTTAATCAAAACGCTAGCAACATTGCTTGGAACGCTTCAAAAAAGAAGCATTTTTAAATAGGAGCAGTTGTGAAATTTCAAAGTCTTCAAAACGCTTGTTACTTTGTTGCTAAACAAGCATTTTAACCAAAACGCTAACCGCTTGTCGCTTACCGCTCCAAACCGCTCCAAACCGCTCGTTGCCAAACACAGCCATAACCTCCTTCAACTACTCATAATTTGTTTTATCTTCAACTTCTTGATTTAAAAAGAAAACCTCATTGTAACATAGTAAAAGAAAACTGAATTGTTGATTTGAGGATTCAATATAACTATCATGGTATGTGTATTTATAATTATTGTCTTTGATCATAATCTACGCACGTCATGTCTTCATATATTCTTATTATTTTTTTTTAGATATATACATATCGATTGAAAGTTGAAACTATTATTTGGGTCATATGCAATGTTTGTTTGCAGAACATAATAAGAGACATGGCGACAAAGATCCTAGATGATTTCGAGCGATATACAATTAACATTTATAATATGGTGTCATCTTATTTTTCATATGACGCAAGCTATTGTCTAACGACGTAAAGATATGAGTTCCGAAAGTCGTTTTATGTTTCTAACCAACAACATTGATAAATAAGTTGTAAGCATTTGGTTTCAAATTTATTGCATTCTACATGAGATGAGTTGATATATTATATATATTATCATAGCAGTTGAAAAATCCAATGTAGAATTTTACAACTGTTAATGACGTGAGTCCAGCCCAGCCCATTCATTGGCCCACCAAATGTATTTTTGTTTTCCTATAACACTGATAATATGTCACGCATACACATATCACACATAATACATCAGTCTTCCAGAAACCACACACACACATGAATTAGGGGTTTCATCTTGAGGGGTTTTTTTATTGGGGACAAATTATTCTGGAAGGACCTTCATTCAACCCCCAGTGATGTGATGATCAACATCGAGGTGCCAAACGACTCCGTCGATAAGAGCTCTTGGGAGTCATCAGCCTGTTATCCCCGGCGTACCTTTGTTCCATTGAGCGAGAGAATGAATTGATTGATTGATATTGGATTACAGAGGTTATGATTTTGATTAGACTTTTTAATCTTTAATTTGTTAGGGAAAAGGCATCGAATTGCTGATGTTGAAAAGAATTTTGGTCTAAAACCCTTACTTCTTGGGTTTAGTATACCACCAACGACAGAGTGGTTGGATGTATAGACAATTGCATTCCTATTTTGAAACGAAGTTATGGTTTGTGGAATTGCTTATATATCGGTACCCGTATCTTGGCTAGAACAGCCACATCTAGATATGGTTGCAGCCATAGGCGAGTGTGTCGATCGCATCTATATATCGCAATCCCTATTTTTAAATGGTACAATCTGTCCACTTTGCGGAAAGTGAAGGATGGCAGAGAGCGAAGTTAGCTCGCTCAACAACCTCTACAGTGCACACTGCATCCGTATTGTTTAATTCATGTGTGTGCAATTTTTCTGAAGACTCTGTGTAATTGTGTGTGATATGGGTAACATATTTAATCATTGTTTATAAAAATTAGCCCCCGGTGTATCCTAGCCCAAATTTTAGCAGGAGCCATACTGTAGGACACACATCGTTTTCTTGCTTAAAAGATAATACTTATAATGTTATCGGTGCGTTTTTCACTTAAGAGTTTGGGATAATGACGGAAAGTGGAATTATTGTATAGAGCACAATGGTTCCCTCGGCAACCTCCACAAGGCGCACCAAACCCATGGATTAATCCAGCTTTTCCGTGACAATGGTTACACATAAGCCTAATATTGGATAGAATGTTATAGGCGATGATGATAATTTTTGGTGTAGTATGCGTGCTTTACTAAGACCTGTATTCTGGCTAGGCAGTCACACCAAGCATGTGACTGCAGCCATGTCAAGTCTTTGGTGCCGCTATTGTGTTCATATATCTGAGTCTCATTTGCGCAGTCTAATGATTTTGTCAATCCATCCATATTTCCTATGCTTCTTTTTAAAGTGCCGGACAGCAGGGCAGTTACGCTTAGCGCATAAAAGGGGTAAGAGGGTTGTTAGTTGTGTTAGATTCTTAGAGCAAAAGAATGCCGTAGCCATTTTTTTCTCTTTTTTTAGCATGATGATAAAGTTATGTGTTCACTGTTCACAAGTTTACCCCACGACCGTAACCACTCCCGCAGATGCCATCCATCTATCGTATCACACAATCTGTATGTACTTTCCATAGTGGTATCGTATACATGTATATCTGTATGTATAAAGAACATTGCTGATTCAATTGGCTATATGTGTTAATACAGACACCAATGCTGCAAGTATTGGCGATAATAGCCGGCAGACAGGTATCCGTGAACACCAACTACATAGAAATACTACATTGTTGTTTTATTTAACAACATCTAACATTTTGAATTTGTTTTTCTAAGGTAACAGAAATCAGACGCGGGATACATGCGCACTCCCTAACCATCAATAGTAAGAAAAAATTAACTTGCTTATACATTTACTATATATCCTCATATTCATACACCGCACCGAATTCAACAACTCACACAGTCAAATGAGTAAGTTGTGTATAGGCTCTGATTGCGGTTTACCTGGCTGTGATGATCCTTGACTATGTTGTGTTGGAGCAGAAAGTGGAAGGATGGCAGAGTGCGAGAATTACTCGCCTTAGCAACCTCCACAAGCCCATCCACGACATCGATTAATCTGAGCCGATTTTATCATGTATTTGTTGAAGAAGAAACGTATAACGCCTAATTTTATGGGGCTAGGTAAGATCGCACCTCAACTTAATCAGGTTAGTGATGTGTACTTATTTACCATGTTGTCTTTAATCTTTAGTTACATTTTTTAGTTTCTTAATGGTGGTTGCAGTTTTGGAATGGGCGAAGTTGCATGGATTCTGGTACTGATTCAATAAGCGGCTGCAGTTGGTTTGAGCTTGCAAAATTGTACACACCGTAAGTCGTTACATGAAATCCAAACACACATATGCCTATAAGCCGGCAAAATAAGTTAATCCAAACACCCCATAATAGCTTTTTAGTGTTTATTTATATGTTTATTTAGGGGTGAAACAAAGATTTCAAGCTACGAATGACTATGCTACTTCATAATAAAATTAGCTGCCAAAGAACTAAAGAAAATTAAGCTTAAATCCATATGATTTTAATAGTTGTAATGATAGTAAATTACTTTTCACAATATGACTCAGCTTTAGCAAGTATTAAGTATACACCCGCAATAGATATCAATCTGTTTACTAAACTTTTGGAAAATATCTGGATCATGTAAAGATAAGTACTTTCTGTTGGATTCGCAAGAATCAGAGAGTGGATGTCTTCAGCTCAGATCCATTATGCAATGCTCAACATTCCTCAATCTACTCATGATCTTATCAACCCCTTTACTGTGGAGGTATTCATATATGTGTTTAGGTATTAGACATTGTTTATGTTCCTGTTGAAATTTAGATTTTATTGGTGTTACGTTGTATCAAAACGAGTAAAATATAAATGAATTACACTTACATGAATGTCCAATCAGTTTGTTATTGAAATTGCTTTTCGGGTTTCTTAGGATAGCTAAATGAATTCAATATTTTTCTAATATTGAATCTGATATATCTTTTCAGGATAACGACGAAGTTGGCCGCAGAAGCACAATAACCAGGTGCTCATAGTTTATAAAATGTTGCGTAGCTTGGAGATTTCTTTTTAAGGTAACTGAATTTTCCGTTTAGCTTTACATTTAAGTGTATAATTACTGTCTGATGTTTTTTCTTTTTAATATGCAGATTCTTTGAGCAAGATCGGTAGAGCGCCATGTTGTGACAAAATCGACATGAAAAAGGACAAGGATTACATCAAAAAAGAGTGGTACATGGATTGCTCTTGCTCAAAAGACCAGTACATATTGTTCAAATTATTAGTTTTCCATTTTTTTGGTTCTCTGTGTCGCCTTTTCGAAGCGTAACTTGAAATTGATTTGCAGGCCTTAAAGAAGTTAGTGACTGGGATTGTTAAATTACTTACGACCAAACATCTGGCACGGAGGTTACTCAAAAGAAGACAACATCATATGCAGCTTCTATATTAGTATAGTTAGCAGGTTCAATTCTAAATCTCTCTCTCTCTCATGTGCTTATGGGATTTGTGACTGTGTTGGTGACATTTGGTTGACGGGGGTTAGGCTATATCCGTGATGTGTCAAACAAGTTAAGTTACAGGCTCTAACTTGGGATAAAGCGGGCAAGATGGGCTGAAAGCCATTCACAATGTATTGAGATGCGGAATATTTGAAACTTAATAGCTCAAAAGCTAGAATATTCTTATAGCTATGTGGTGTTTGCGTGTAAACTATCTATAATTGATTGAAACGATAAATAGTGTCCATGGATTTGTTCGACCAGATCCGTCCTAAAGTACCCATTGTGACCCGTTACGTGCGACCTTGATATGCCCTTATTAAAGGAACATTAAATAGTTCTGTAGCACTTATTGATGGCATTTTATTTTGAGCCAGATGATTACTTTTTGAAGACTGCTTATTTTGACCCAGAATAGGGTGATAAATACATGTAGTTGGATGACCCTAAAACACTCTAAACTATTCTATCTGCTTAAAAATAAGCAGATATACAGTAAAGCAGAAAAAGTTAGTAGTCCCAAACGCCCTTTAAACGTGTTGGATGCTTTTGAACATGTGATATTTAGTGCAACATTTTTTGATTGTTGGTTCGAAATGTATCCATCACAGCTGTGTTACTGTTTTTTAAACAGATTTGGACAAAAAGGTTTAAAGGAATCTTAAGGCACATGAACATTTACATATTTGACCCGTTACCCAAAGTCTCGCATCTAAATAGTGGCATGATTACATATTCTGGAAGTGGTGCACCTGAAGTTGAAGGTTGTGATCATCATGTTGATTTCTTGAGTGAACTAAGAAAAGCAATGAACCACTGAGCTTAGTTGGATCCTATTTGCTTATTGATACATGTGTTGTTAAGTGTCACGTGTACATTGATTAGTCAAGCAGTCTTTTCTTTTGGAGGCTAGGAATGGATATAACAGCCAATTCATTAATTTGTTTAATGCATAAATATTGATGTTATTTTGGTATATACTTCGATATATACTTCCCATTGTTTATGACTCATTCTACAGTTTGAAGCAAAAGAAAAATATACCACATATTAAAGTTTGCTTTACTTTGTGTTATTATAATTAATGGTTGTCATCTTTAATTGACTATATGAATGTCATGATTAAATAAGTTGTTAAAGAAATGTATATGGAGATGAAAAAAAATAGAAACAGCACATTCATCAAGTTTTACGGTGTAATTTTTTTATAATGAAAAACTTCGATCAATTTAACCGAACATGTTAGAAAAACATAAAACAAAACATACAAAACGCCAAAAATATGTAACACTTGATATGACAAGCTCATAATGTTTTTCAATTTTGCACCAATACGAAATCAATTAATCTTTTTTTACAAAGCGTGTTCTGAATAACGTGTTCTGTGTTCTGAATAGATGTTGCATAATGGCGTAATTAATTCGAAAAAAATAAGCCCCGCGGCAACGCGCGGGCTACCATGCTTGTTGCATTCATTTGTGATTCAGAACTTATATTAGATTTTTGTTTCATTATTTTATATAATTTGTTCATTTTACTACTAATACATTTATTTATACATTGTTTTGTGTACCAATTTTCAGAGTTAACAATATCCTATGGGTATTATCAATAGTAGACACTCGTGTACAATTCACATTTTGAGATCTTCAAGCATCATGTAAGCGAACTTACAATTTTTTTTGATCTTTTTACTTGTATTTTCATATCATTTACAATATTTTTTTAATTGTACGTTTTGATGTTTTACACATGTATTAAGCGTGCGTGGGTAGATTCGTCATGTGTAGTAGATCCGTCAAGTGTTGACTCTTACACCAGATTTACACAAAACTAAGTAGAAGCATAGAAAATTAACACCACAACAAGGTACAATGTGAAGAGAGGATGCAAAGCATCTTCACACTTATTGGGAGACACATAGGAAGAAGCAAGAAAGTTTTACACAAAAATCTTGAAAGGGTGAAGGTTCATTAACTAGTACAGGATGGTCGATCTCAAATTATTTTTAATTTGATCAATTAACACCTTTAGCATTCAAATTTTAAATCACTTACTTTGTACTAGCATTATGTTGTATTTCAAAAGTCATAGTATATAACTTGATTTGTATATTTGTAGCAGTTTATGGTGTAAACATTTAGCCACCTATTACAATAAAAAATCAATCTTGATTAATTTAAGCATTCCTTTCACTCAAGAATTGTACGCATGACTATGTGGGTAATTTAACACGGATTATCGCGGACAAAATAAAATATTTCCCATTAATTTAAACACGATTATTTTCGTAGGGAATTTTACCCATGGATTTGCCATGACTATACTTATGGGCATTTTCGTGGTATCTTACGAAAACCCATAAAAAATTTACCCACGCACTAAACATAATCACCCACTCGAAGAGTCGTGAGTAAACTTACCCATCGCTTGAAAATGTAGTGGGTATAAATTTAGCCTCGAAGGTTTTACCCATTCGTATAGGTTTGTGGGTAATCTGTGGGCATTAGCCAATTACCCACAAAATTATGTCGTTTACCCATGAATTAGGTCGATGGGTGATTGACTGGATTCTTGTAGTGATGGGTTAGCAATCTAAAACAATACTCTGTAATAATTAAATACATTACTTGTTTTTCTAAAAGGCTAATCTAAAACACGATTTATCCGATATGAACTCGAAAGTCTTTAACTGAATATCCAGAAAAACTCTAGAGTTGTGCTCTAGGTTTCCTTTAAACACCTTCGTAAGCCAAGGAAGAACCAATAAATTAGTACACTAAAACCAGGTTCACCATATAATAAGTGTTCAACAACAAACTAGCACACTAAAACCAGGTTCACCATATAATAAGTGTTCAACGAATTACAACAAAGTTAGCGAATCAAATGCTAATGTAAGAAACATGCAAATCATAGGCTAATGCAATGAGCTTATTTGAGTTGGTACTGATCATATTCAAAGACTAAGAAAGTAACCAGTTCGGCTTAAATTTAAAAAGCATAAATACATGAAATGTATAAGTAACTAATTGACTAAAGATCCATCTGACAACACAACTTGACCTCGAGACAACAAATCCGCTAGAATTCTCATGTTCGGAAATGCAAAATCATAATAAGAAGTATAAAAAGCAACTGATAATATTACTCTTATATATTATTGATCTCAACGTACTCCTTAAATAGCCAAACTTTTAACTGCTACTCCTTCCATAGCACAAGAGCAGCTACAACTTGACCCCATTCCTACGCCTTCAACGCTAATGGCTTATCGTTAAACTCATTGTGATATCAACTATGTATTCAAGTTAATTTAATCCTCACTTTGATGGTAAGGGAATTACCTGAAAATACAACATGATGCTTTAGCGAGTCTAAATCTTAATCAGATTACCAAAAAAAGAAAGAGTATCCTTAAAACAAAGAGTCCTTACGTCAATAGACAATAACAATATAAATGTCATCATACCTATTTGAATCGGCAAATAACATGTCATTTAGATTAGTACAAATAAGCAATCACTTACCTCGATTAAAACAATAACTTTACAGTACTCTTTTGAAGACGATACATATGTTGAAGGGTGTGGAGCGGGAAAAACCCAAAGGAAGGTTGCCATGTCAGCCGAAAAACACTAGAAACCATACCATGCACAACGGGACAAAATCAATTTATACTATTCATGGGACTTGAGTCCCGAGGGAAATAACACATAAATAAGGAAAGAGAAACTAGTATTTTATTTTATGTGTGTATTATGAGTGAGGTATTTGTATTTTGGGGGTATTTTTAAATGATAAAAAATAGAAAAAAATTAATGAAAGAGAAAGAGGGTGCTGCAATGGTTGAGGGAAAGTTGAAGGAAAAATTAAAGTGAGTGTTTTTTGATGAGGTGTAGCTGATGTGTCGAAGGAAAACACATAACCACACCCTCCACACTTAGCAAATCCTAAAGCCAAAAGCCAGTGGTGTACAGTAAGGATTTTAACTGTTTTAGCAGACTGAGCAGGAACATCAGTGGGCCCCATGAATATGATGACATTATGAGTTAGAAAAACACAGTAAGAAGTAACGTTTAGGTTAAAATGGAAAATTTACCACTCCAAATATATGAAGAGTGAAAATATGCCCTTCAGTTTTTAAGTAGGTCTTATTTGACATTAGAATTGTGAAACTATTGGAAGATTGCCACTTACCATATGATATGTTCTACCCTCATGTCATATTAAGAGATCAGTGGTCAAAATAAGTAAATTATGTATGTTTAAAACAAACAACTGGTGGAATTAAAATAAGGATAAAAGGATTGTAACATTTTTTTAGAACTGCTTGTTAGTTGTTAGTGGTTCAGGTCCAGCAGTGACATCCAATTGGGCAGTATGCTGTATCCTGAACCCGCCTGTACTTCCTCCTATTCCGCCTGAAGGGGTAAAAGTCCCGGGTGGGACTCGAACTCGAGACCTTCCCTAGCCAAACATCCCCTCCCCAAACCCCTAAGGAATCTTGGTGGCCAACTGAGATAGCCCAGTTGGTTGATAAAAGGATTGTAACATGACTCTCATGTATTGTATTTTGAAAAGTTAACAGAATAAATAAATCATTAGGTACTTAATAATGTGCATGTATATATGTATATATATATATATAAGTCCATTAGGTTCTATATGAGTAAATTCTAAACTTTTCATCATTTTTATATATGGGGAAATATTGGCTGCGCCAATTGGCTCCATCAAACTTGTATTACGACGTCGGTTTTAGTTGCAAAAGTTTATTACATTTGACTTTTTGTCCTTGTTAAATTTTGGCCCCACGTATACACATTTATAAAATGAAACTTCAGATTTTTCTTCAATATTATAATCACAATCCAAGCCCTTATGAAGATAACTTTATGTGTGTTGTAGTTTTCATCTATCTTGAATGGTAATCTTGTTGCTATCTCTTTTTTTTGACGCTTTTTATTCCAATCAACCACTCCAAACTACAAACAAATAGAACCATTATAATAACAAGAGATTAAGCATAGTGGATCCATGAAAAATCAAAGAGACAAAGGAAGGAAAATGCAAACTAAATCATATGAAGTGAACAACCTGATGCCTCACTATCACATGACAAATTGACCCACAAACAGATATGCCAAAAACTACACATAAGAAAAACTCAGGATGGAAGAACATAGAGCCAAATCAGTCCCACTTTGCCATATATCCATAAACCTGCAAAACTGGAGACAGAAAAAGAAACTATGCCAAACACCCACATACTGATAAATTGCAGACTGGGTGCAAATCCACCACGCCAAACATCCAAAAGCTTGCAAATAAAGCAAACCATAAGCTGATCCAATGCACCAAATATCATAAACCTATGAGTGAACAAACAAATCAAAGGGGCGAGCAATCCAACTGTTCCAATTTTGTTGCATCTCTTATTCTTTTATTGCAAACTATATTACACAACCCCCATTACACAGATACAATGATAACAAGATAAACATACAATACATAGATGAAACAAAAACAATCACATATGATCTATGGACAAAAAACGATCGAAACACTACTACATATATAGATGTCTAAACAAAGCCATCCCAATTACATTTAAACTTGAAAGCAACCAAAATGGACACTAAGCCAAACACTAACTTGTAAAAAAGATAGAAAAAACCAAAAGAGAAAATTGCATCGGCATTTACATACTTGATGGACCAATGAGACACACAAAACCAAATGCAACACAAACCATACCAAATAGATGCACCAGAAGCCTAAAAACCTTAACCAATAGTATATGCAAACTCAAAAGAGGCTAATGAGATGCAGACCAGCAGAACCAAAAACCAAACACTCTTGAGCTACCAAATCATCAGACCCAAAAGCCAAACAACCAGCAACCACAAATATTCACATCGGAGCAGACATAATCACAAACTGAAAGCCAAAATGAGGACCAACACTCCTATGTTACAGACACCATAAATAATTTGTCACACTAAATTTTGCAGCAGCACCTCCTGAGACTCAAACACTCAAACAGAAGCATATATATCTATCATGCGTAAGCTTCGATCCTCAACAAGATTGTCATTTTTAAGATTCATCGAACTGAGAAAAAAAATCATAATTAGAAATCTGACACATATGTATACAAGGTATGCATTTAGACGTAAGAGTACCTTTTTTGGGACAACGAGTAGTGTAATGACCCGTTCCTCGACAATAACTACATGCTTTTTGTTTCTTTAAGTTCATAGATGCTTCCATTCCAGACTTTATTCGTGTAGCAACCTTAGGACGTCCTTTTGTCTTTATGCGAACTATAGGATCTGAAACTAATGCATCTGGTTGTGACTCTTCCACTTGTGTTTCAGACATACCTGAACTATCATTTGTATCGAACTCAACTCACGCCTTCTTTCTCATGTTTTGCTCTTCCAAAATACCATTAAGAAAGTGATCCAGTTTCTTAATTTCTAGTGGAGAATCTTTTCCATCCTCGAGTATTTTGGTAAAATTATTTCGAATAGACCATAAAGTTAACAAACTAACTTCTTTATTAACATCAGCTCCTCTACATTCTGTTCCAATATTTCCAACTAAATCGATCGCTTTCATTGTCCACCTTGGTAAAATATAGTGATTAGGAATGATTGTCAACAACTTTCTTCTCATGATGTAAAGAATATGCTTGCATAATATTCTAAAAGTTTCAAATTTTGCACATGAACAAGTAGCAAAAAACTCAGAACCTATTTTGCATTCAACAACTTTCCAATTTTCTACATTCCCTTGCAAAAATCCAACACGATATTGTACGAGAGAAGAGTCTTTGGTTATCTTTTTGTGTCCACAATCAAAACTAGCCTTCCAATTTTTCATGAAAACATCATAAAGATTGCGTGTATAACATTTCGCTGCCATTGCTTCAATTGGATGATCACCTTGTAATGAAGGCTTTGAGTTCAAAGTTCTAAAGTCTTGATCTTTTTCAGCACCTCTTCGGGAACTTACCGCTTTGTCATATTGTTGTACGAAATCATTTAACATGGTTTTAGAGTTTACAAAACCATCAAAAAAAGAATGCATACTTTCACTTCTTCCACTAGTTGTCATTCCAGCAAAAAAGGTATCATTCAAATAAGCTTTTACCCAATATTGACGCAAATTATACATGTTTCCCAACCAACTATCTTTGCTGATAAGATATTTCTCCTTTAGATGTTCCCATTTCAATTCAAAATCTTCAACATTCGGAGTTTTGACCCATTGATTGTAAGTATCTTGAAAATCATCGTATCGAAACCGCAATGGTTGAAGATGTTCTAAAACATGCTTTTGAATGTGCCAAGCACAAAACCGATGTCGTGTTTTGGGAAAAACCTTAGCAATCGCATTACCCATAGCCAAATCTTGGTCGGTAATTATAGAAATCGGCGGGGAACCATTCATACATTTTAGGAATTGTGTAAACAACCATGTGAATGTCGTCTCTGTCTCATTTTCCAACAATGCCCCCCCCAAATAAAATCGATTGTCCATGGTGATTCACTCCAACAAATGGAGCAAATGGAAAACTAAATTTGTTCGTCTTATATGTAGTATCAAAAACAAGAACATCACCAAATTGACAAAAAGTGTAAAACCTAAAAATCTCAACAAGTGTAAAATTACCAAAATGCCCCTAATGCAAGAAAATTTCATAAAAGCTTAAATAAAATTCATTTAAAGGTTAGAAATTATAAAAATGCAACATATGACAATTATGGAATTTATGTAAGATTAAAATACTTTATATTATGTAAGAAAAATAATTAATAACTATGTATAATTATTTATGCCGAATTATATATGTATTTAATTATTATACTTTACAAATTTATATAAAATAAATAAGGATAATTACCAAAATAATTATGCAAATTTAAAATCAGATTTATTCCATTTTGAAAAGCCCATATCTCGGCCAAATACTTATTAAAATTCATTTGTGCATTTCTTTTATCTAAATCCTAAAAACCAAATTAGCCGAAACCCTAAAATCATAAAAGTGGCGGCACAAAATTTCTCCAAGGCAAGCACGAATTTTCTAAGGTGTTTTGAAGGTCAAGGATTGTGGGAAAAATAGTGGGAAGGTTGTTTAAAGCTTGGTTCGATCGTGGTATTGTTTTGGGTTCGAATTAAGCAACCGAATAGCATAAATTCATAAAATCACTAAGGATCATCAAAGGTATTTTTGTAACTCATTTTTCATCATATTAATTCGTTCTATGCTTAAGAAAAATTATCATGCATGTTATTTTGATTTTATAAATTAAAACATGTTCGAAACCCTAATTTTTAGCTAATTATGAAATCGGCACAAATAATATTTGTACAATTGATTTTATATTTTTCTAAGGTTTTTCATATCACATATAACTCAGATAAATTGTTGGAAAAATTTAGGAAGGATTCGAATAATTATTGGGGATTTATCATTGTTTGCCGATTTCGAATTAAAGAAAAAGGAAAGAAATAAAATTAGGGTTAGGGTTTTGATAATTTTTCCAGGTGCATTTAATGCCAATGATTGGGAAATAATTATGTTTGTGGTTTGGAAAAATCAAATTAGGGTTTTGTGGATTTAATTGATTTGCCGAATTGATATTTAAAGTATAAGGACTTGTTTTGTAATTTCTGAAACTATGGGGTCTGTTTTAGACATGTTATTATATTTAATATATTCTGTATAAAATAAGTTGGGGGTATAAAATGTCATAATATCTAGATCTCCCATCTGCCCAAAAGACACTTTTTAGTGTGCCATCTTTACTCAAGTCCATGTCAAATTAAAAATCTTTATCTAGCTCAGCTCTTTGTTTGAAATGCATTATAATTCCATGACACTATTTTCCTAAGTTAAATTTCCTTTCGTTGCTTATAATATTGGAACACTAAACTAGCGTAAGGTTATCTTCTTCATTACCTCTAAATGCATTTACTACTTTAGTTATATCCGAGGGTTTCATACCTGCTTTTGACAATAAAGTTACAACACCTTTACATTGATGGGAATGATGAAATATACTATAAGATTGTTGTTTGAGTACATGTGATGGGAGATCAAGATCATGATTATGTTCACTAATAAAGTTATCTACTACCCATTCTCCAAGATCCGACAAAGTAACTTGCATCATGGCCTCACACCCTGTTCGTACAATACACCGACGTTTCACATCATCTCCTAAATGTCTCTTATCATTCATATCTTTATAACCTTGTTTGTTGCACACAAATATGTTTTTATAAATTTCATTTGTTTTCTTGCGCCTATTTTCTTGGCTCTTACGAATACCAAATCCCTTAGACATACCATGTCCATTATAAAAATCGTAAGCAACATCTAAGTTTTCAAATGTTTTTCCAAGTATAGAATACCTCATAGATTGATCAAAAACATTTGTTGGTTCCATTTCGTCTTCCTCGTCCACGATATAACCATTATTGTCAATCTCAGCAATTAGTGTATGTTCACCTTCATCTAAACAGAAAAATAAAAATGATCTTGTAAGTAAAGAATTTGTTTCCATGAAAACTTAATAAAGAATGATGAAAAGAAGCATATGAAATAACCTGGTATAATATTTTCCTCATTACTTGAATCATCCAGTGAAAAACTCATAGCTCACAGAAAAATTTGATTGGTTTTTTTTAGGGGGGGGAGGTTATATGTAGAGGGAAATGTTGGCGCCAAATTCCTAGGATCAATGTATGTTACAGTATCAAAAGGTTGAAAAAGTCAAAAATAAAGGAGTAACATGGGTATTAAGCACGTGTAGATGTAGCCAGTTGGCTGTAGGTAAATGCAACCAATATTTCCCCTTTATATATAATGTTGTTTGGTTAACCCACTAAACTTGTTTTTGTTTGGGTTACCTTTGACATGTTTGACATATCCTTTGTAGGATCCCGATAACACTTCACTTCATACAATCGATCACGAAATCGGAACTAGAAATGAGAAAAAGAGAGTTGTTCTAGAGAGAGAAACTAGAGAGAGAAATGAGAGAAAAAGAGAAAAGATATTATTTGATATTTTGAACAACTAACTTTTTCTCAAGAAGAAAAA
>BQNB010015689.1:3081-72832 GCA_026074375.1 Tanacetum coccineum | reverse complement strand
ACAACTTGTGTATCATCAACACCAACAACAATTCGGCTTCCAAAATTTTCCATCACAACCATCTCAACCGCAATATTTTCCATCACAACCGCAATATTTTCCATCACAATCATCACAACCACAATTCAAAGTACCACAAGCCAAAGAACCCCGTGATGCAAGGCGTAAACAAAAAAAAATGTCGAAAAAACAACCCCTTGTCGATTTGGACGAGGACGATGATGATGACGTGAAAGAAAAGCGAGCCAATACCCCGTTGGAATCGGGACGAAGAAATCTTGCTAACCGAGAATTGGGTCGAACACTCTCAAAACGCCAGTATCAAAAAAGACCAATCCAATGACGTGTTTTAGAACATGATAATGCAAGATTTCAACACGCGAACAAAAAGTGTTCCTCGTACCAAAAATATGATGACGGGAAAATAGAGCAGGATTAACGGTGATTGCCAAATGTTCAACGCTATTTATAAAGAACACTTATATGGAGTGATATGTTAATAAAAGCGGGGAAAATGATGCTGACCATATCGAGAATGCAAAGAACACTTATGTGGAGCGATATGGTAATAAAATGTTTCAATATGTTCACTCGTGGAATATTTTGAAATCGTACCTCAAATGGGATGTTGTGAAGCCCATTGATGAAGATAATCTTGCCGAGCTATTTGGCCCTGATCCGAGGGCTCGTCCCGCTGGCAAACCGCGACCCTTGAAAAAACAAAAATCGATGGACACGTCGAGCGCCGAAGGGAGCACCGGGGGGAGTCAATCGGAGTCTATAACGGGGGTTCTATCTCAGGATTATAGACGCAAATGTGAAGCTGCTGAAGCCGCGTACGAGGCGAAGGGACAGAAAGAACTAGGGTTGCTAGAGTGTAGAGAGTTGAGTTTCTCATGATCGATCTCTCCTCGTTGCCGTCGAAGAAAGCCGCTTACATTGAAAGGAAACAAGTGAAAAAAATATCCAAACGCTTAATTTATTTACCGTATCGTTTATTTTTTTATGTTACGTATTTTTATTTTTTGTTTCATATGTTTTTTTTATTATCGTATTATGATTTGTATTTTAATGTAAATGAAATGAATTAAGTTTGTTTGAAAAAATGAAAATAAAAATAAAATTATGAGTGGTTAGGCTAAATAAAAATAAAAGAGTCAAGGAGTATTTTGAAATGTAAAATGCCAAAATCAATTCACCATACGTATTTGCTCTTAATAAAACCATCACCACCCTTAACAAACCGTACAACCACCGTCAATGGACACAATCACCACCACACAACCACCGTTTAATCTCAAAAACCTAAACCTACCACCACCACATCCACCGCCGTCCATCGCCGAACTCCGTCACATCTCCGCCGCACTTTCACAGTTCCTCCGCGACTACGACGACTTACATAGCCACATAGGCTCTGTAAACACAGCACTCGATGAAAAACTATCGCTTCATTTTAAAGGTAACGCCGTTAACTTTAACGATTTTGCAGTAACGCCGTTAATAGTAGATGATTATAATAATAATTCTGTTAAAAATGTTCTAGAAGGTTCTGTTGTTGAACCAAACTCTAGGCGTAGTGTTGTATTAAGTGATGAAGATGATGATAGTAATTTTTTAAAAGGCGTTGTTTCGGTACAAAAGCGTAACCAGTGTGTATTAAGTGATGATAGTGTTTTGGAAGGCGTTGTTTCGCGTAACGAGTGTGTAGTCGATGATGATGATGTTAGGATGCATGCAAGTAGTGATAGTTTTATTAATGATAGTGATGGTGTTGTAAATGATGTTTTAGGAGATGTTAACGGAACCAAGAGTGATGAAGGCGTGAAGAATTGTGTTGTAAATGATGTTTTAGAAGGCGTTGTTGTAACGGATGGAAAGTGTCAAGGAAGTGTGAGTGAGAGTGAGTATGAAAGTAGTAATTATGTGAAGAAGCGTGAAGAAAGTGATTGTGAGCATGTTGTTAGTGATGATTGTGAACGGGGTGATGGGAATGTGAGGATGTATCAAAGTGTGAAGAAGGATGAAGAGATCATTGATGCGTTGGTGAAGATGGAAGAAAGTGATTGTGCTGAGATCATAATTGACGTTTCAGAAGCCGTTGTTTCGGAACAAAATCTTAATGGAAGTGAGATCAATGTAACGGATTTTGGAGATGCTCGTGTTTCAGGGCAAAGTTCTAACAGTGCTGCTAGTGAGTGTGAACAGGGCGATGACGATGTGAGGATTGATGAAAGCCCTAATTCACCAGACAGTTGTAAAGAAACAGATAACAAGAGTGAAGAAACAGATGACGAGGGTGAAAAACTTGGTGCAGCAAAGAATGTCGAAGAAACGGATTATGATCGCGCCATAAATGAGCTTCTAGAAGAAATAGATGCTATACAAAAAAATCCTATTAGGACCGCAAGTAAATGCGACAATGTGAGGAAGCCTCAAAGCAGTAGTTCCTTGGAGAATAGTGAAGAAACCGATGATGAGGATGGGGAAATTGAGGCACAGGAGAAACCTGAAGATGCTGATTATGACCGTATTGTAACCGGACTTCTAGAAGACATTGATGTAGTACCAAAACCTAACAGAACTGCAAGTGATTCTGATCAGAGCTATGACAAGCCTCAAAGCCCAAATTCTTCGAAGAAGCATCTTGATGAAATTGATGTTTCAATGAATCTCGAAGATAAGAATCACGAACAAACTGATGTATCAATGGAGCCCGGAGAAATTAATGTTTCGGAGAAGCATGAAGAAATGGATATCCCCAAGAATCCTGCGGACACTGATGTATTGGAAAAACCTGAAGAAATTGATATCGCGAAGAATCCTGAGGAAACTGATGTATCTATGAAGCCTGAAGAAGCTGATGTACCGGAGAAGCCTGAATACGTTGAGATCCTGAAGAATCCGAAGCCAGCAGTTTCTGAATTAGAAATATTGTGTAAAAGTATGAGTGGTCGGAAAATGAAGAAGTATGTAGTGAAACATATCTCCAACATAGATAAACTCCGAACAGAACTTTCGAAGGCATTAAAGCTCGCCATAAATCCTGCAAAACTTGTACTAGATAGCATTGGAACATATTTCTTACAGAGCGGTAAAACATACAACAGCAGCTCATACCAGTATTTGAACTATCAGATTGATGGAAGGCAGGCTTCAGTTTTAATTTTGGAGTGTTTTGTGATAATCAGTGGTGATGGGATCGAGATTAGTAGAGAAGATGAAGCGGATGCAGCAGAAGCTGCTAATCTTTGGAAAAATCGGATGATTAATGAAGGTGGGTTAAAATATACAGAGGAGGCGGATGCCCGGGGTTTGCTTCTGCTTATCAGTGGATTTGGGATTAGTGATTGCTTTTTCAGTACTGAAGATATTATGGATTTGATGAGGGCTAGTAATGTGAAGGGAATTTCCAACATACTTCGCCGCTCTGTTCTTATGCCGAAAATTCCAGGTCTGTTTCCTGTATGATATTCTGATTTCCATACTTGGTAAATAGTACATTAGGTATGTGTTGTTAGTTTTGTTATGTTAATAAAAAATATGCTAGTTTGCTTTAAATTAAAGACAGAGGTAGGTACACTTTCTCAATGATCATTAATTAGGATTTCATTTATGGCTGCATGATGGTTAGATAGTAACTGGCAATATGGGAACATCTTTTTACTTTCTTTCATATATTGTAAACAACATACCCGCTGCAAACATGAGCAGTTTTGTTGTGTTCGGCAGGTCAGATTACCTACCTACCCTAGCTTTGTTGGGTTAATGAGTTAATGAAATGCTAATTCTGATTATTGAATGCCACTTTCGGAAGTGGACATCCAAACACCCCTAAAAGGAAAGGCCTATCTTTGTTTTCAAGAGTATACCCAAATTTAATTATAGCGACGTAGCAGGCTCGGTGTATACTGTATTGAACTTAGAAGAGGTTTTTTTATTTTATTTTAAACAGGTACAGACTAATATTAGAAATGCATATAGATGCATTAGTGTTACAAATACTTACAACGTTTAAATTTCATAAACTTGTTAAAAACGTATTAGGACATGCACGTGCATCCCTAAATCCCTTCTAGATCCACTCATGGTCTCACTGTCAGAAAGTTATCCCCTAACACATCTATTGTTCCATTTTGGTGAGATCAAGATTGTTTTTGGTATAGCGGATTATGTAACAGTTCAGATTTTGTTCATTATACTTTGATCAATTGCATCATCTTTTGGGTGTTTTTTTATTACCGGGACGGTATTCGGCAAAATTTATGAATAAAATAAAGATTTATAAGACAACCAATATTATTCACTAGCAGACTTTTTTTGAAGACATAAGAAGTGGACATATATGATAATAAATCTAGTGTAGATTGGAACATTAAAGTGGAGATCATAAGTTACTACTTTAAACGATAGATTAAGTGAACAAATTTTGTATTTCACACTGGGCATACAGAGTATTTAGTGGAATAATGACATATATGGTAATAAATCTAGTGTAGATTGGAACATTGGAGTGGAGATCATAAGTTACTACTTTAAACGATAGATTAAGTGAACAAAATTTTGTATTTCACACTGGGCATACAGAGTATTTAGTGGAATAATCCTATGCTGCCACATTTTGTATTTCACAATGGACAATTCAAGTATTGTGAGATACAACTAGGATAATGTCAAGGTTTCATTTACACTTGCCTTTTCAGTAATTAAACTTACTTTTTTTATTTCCAAAATGTAACTGAATATAATTTTTGAATGCTGAACATTTGTGATTGCAAAGTTTCAAGTATGTGCATCATAACATTATTTTGACCCTTCATATATGCTTTAAGTGAATCTATAGGCTAAAGCTCTTTCTGATAATTTATACCTGTTTCAGAGGTAATTGATATGATGGTTATGAGTAAGCTGGAAGTTGAAGCTGCTGATATCGCCTATACATTTGGATTGGAGTACAAGTGTCACCCGCTTACCATATTGGTGAAGTTCGTGCGAAATATTATTGGCGACATTGAAAGCGGATCACCTGTTCAAGTGGTAACCCATATCCTCTCTTATAAAGAATATTCTATAGTCTCAAATTCAAGTTTTGCAAGTCAATTTTATTATTTTAACATTTTATCTGCTACTAAATGAATCTTTATTTACCCCTAGTTTTCGGTAGAAAGAATTGGAGGACAACCTGTAATTTATTCTCAGGTGGTGGATGTTGTGTTACTCTAGTAGTGTACTTCATCTATCCCGTGAAAATTGCAATAATTTCTTTAATTTGATCACCATTAATTTGAAATCACTTGTTTCTTCATTGTCATCACTACGGAGATTTGAGTTAGAGGCGTTGTATTAGTCGGTTAGGTGGGGTGGGTAGTTAGACAAAGGGGGAAGTTCTGGTATGAGTTGAGTCGGGATGATCCAAAAAACTCTATTATTATTCAACCTTCTAATAAATTTTTAGTCTGCCAAATATAGTTATTTCAAACAATAATATATACTTATGAGTATTAAGTTTTAGGATGTTTTGCACTTTGGGCAACTATGAACCAGTGTTGTAAAAAGCGGCCTAGGCGGTCACCAGCCGCCCGATTTCACAAACTGGCCACAAAGGTGCCAACGCCTGGTCCATACCCTTTTTTTTTAACTTTTTAATTAGGTTTTTTTTCCCAATTGGTGGATCGTGTTTTTAAATTGTTATTTTGTGAGAGTAAATCTTTGTGACATAATTATGAGAAGGGAAGATTAAATTTATTCTTATATATATCTTAAATTTAGTAATAATACATGTAATAATTTAAAATCTATACTATTTAGAAAAGTTCAATCCGCCTAGGTCCTGCCTCAGCCGATTACTAGCTAGGCGGTGGTCGACCACCCGACTGGCGTCTAGCTCTTTTTGCAACCATGCTTCGAACCCATTTTCCATCTCATATTAAGCTTTTTGAAGAACTTTTTCAGCTACTACAAGATATAAGCCAACCAGTGGATTTTATCATGGTTTAGTTATTTCACTATCTATTAATTCATCAAAATTACTTGATTTTGTTTATAAGAAAATGTGGATCATGGGTTTATCAACCTTCTTTTAGTACTTATGATTATGATTATGGAGTCACGAGGCATATAACTTCTTATTCTAGGTTCTAGCTGTTTATTTTTCTCTACTCAAACTTTGTTTGTGTCAAATGATTGCAACGAGTTTTCCGTCTGCTACCTGTTATTACTCTCTTTGCCTTATTTTATGTCTTAAATTTGCAACATCTCTTAAAAGTTTCCATAAATTTTTATGAGATCCTCTCTTTTTTTGGACCGTAACTCAAAGAGAACATATCTTTTGTCATCCTATATGGATCCAGAAACCCCTGCGCTTGCAATATATGTTTTTCATTCTTCAATGGTGAAGGCTATATCATGTGTGGCCAGCAATAATGCAGGCAAGTGGTTACTCGGAAGACACCATTGATCTTCCGAAGAAACTGAGAAAACACGTCACCAAATGTGCCTCATTTCTTGCAGTCGACACATGATAGACGACCTTCTTCATTGAAGAGAGAAGACAGGTAAGTCCACTGCAGTGACACGGGCTCAAAGAAAATTAGAATAGTGTTTTCTACCAGTTATGCATGTCCCTGACCCTGACACGATGACATTGATACGTGTTGTTGGGACTTGGACACCTAAGAGATGTTGCAAGAAGTAAAACACGGCAAAGAGTGTGATAATAGATGGAACCAACATTCATTTCTTCAAAACAAAGCTTGAAAAGAAGAAAAATGAACAATCGGAATCAATCAGGTACATAGCCGAGGATTCCGTGATCTGATTTTATAACTGCTAAAAGATGATACATGAACCTAAGCCATATGAAATTTTGAATGCAAGACTGAATTAGATTCTTTAGTTCTTCAATCTTTTGATTTAGTTCTTCACGCCTCTTATCCTCTTCAATCTTTTGATTCAATTCTTCATGCCTCTTATCCTCTTCGTAAGCTCTAATAGCCATTTGTTCTCGTCTCTCAGCAAGTTTTTCCTTGATCTCCCACATGTCCATCTCCATACTTTGCTGCACAACTGCCATCCTTAGTTCAGATCTCACCGTCTCGTTATGGACCTTTTTGTAAGCCTCCATACTTGCCCGGTGCTCTTCTATTATAGCCCGCCTTGTGTGTGTCATTGATACCCGAGATCAAAAGAAGATTTAACTTTTTAAGGAAGATGATTTTCTGGTGGTGAAAAAGTGATTCGGATGAACAGTAATTTCTGGATGATAATAGTGATTCGGATGAATAGTGTTCTGATGAATAGTAAACTTTTTTACTTTTTTTTTTTTAAACCCTAGAATCGAAACAGCTCTGATACCAGTTGATACGAACCGGATCGATAAAAGAATTGATAGAAGAAAATAACGATAAATAAAGATAGGTGATTAACTTTCGAGAGGCCGATCTCTCTCCCAATAATGATATTAAATCACTAAACCATTCATATTATTCAACATAATAAGAATTACAATCCTAACCCTCTATTTATAATAATCATATTCTTGTAGAACAAGTCGGATCCTAATCTTTTCCTAAATAAAACATATCTATTAAATATTAAAAACTATTTTAATACTTATTTAATATCTATTCCATAATTAATTATTCCAGATCGTATCAGAACCCAATATATACGAACTCCCAGAATATGATCTCATGTTCTAAATATTTTTCGAAGCTACTATTCCAAAAACAGATCCACCTATGTTTTAGTTTGTTTTGAAAAGAATGTTTACTTCCATGATATGTCAAGTTTACCTCTTATTCATAATGACTATTACAAAATGGCATTAATTGTAAATCTCTATTCAAAAGGATAACATTGACATATAGCTATCGTATATTGCATCAATAATTTATTCCTAAAACCATTATTATTTTTAATTGTGGAAAAAATATATTTTTTGATGGAGGCAGTCATATTTCTAATTTAATCTGTAGATTAGACATAATGTGAATCACTTGCCACACGATAAATCGGCCGAAATCTCATTAGTAAATTGATTTGGGTCAACCAGATTATTATAATGCCTCATTGTTAAATGGTAACTGAAACATTTGGTTCCTAGTCAACCATTTCTTATGAATTTACTTGATTGGTAAGCATGGATAATTCATATCACATGGGAACTAAAAACTCTGTTTGTGATTTGCTACTTTTCAGATAGAGACAATGAAGCAGAAGTTAAATGATCTTATATCCGTAAAAGAATGTTTAGAATCTCATAACATTGATCCTTCAAAGGTTCTTTCGGAGTTCAAAATCGATGAGGAAATACATCATCTGAAGAAAGAACTGAAGCTACAGGTTCAAAAGCGTAAGGAAATGGACATCGAATCTTTACCAAACCCGAATCATCAGGAAGCAAAACGTACTTGTTTCAGTCACCAAACCATGCCGCGTGGCATTAGTTTTTACAACCAGTCAATGCAACCAGGTTACAGCTACCGTGACTTTAATTACATCCCCCCGTCTTTACTTAATGCACCTGCACTACCAGTAAACATAACTAACTCAGTAACCAGTGGTTTAGCGGGTCCCAATGGCAATATTTGGCCTTATGGCTGGCAAGATGAATCATCGGTGTTGGTCGAGAAGTATTTGGTCCAACCTTATCCGAGACAAAGTCAAACATATGACACACAACCTTCATTGACTGGTTTGTATGGGAGACGGCCAGGATTTCCGGTTTGCATGCCGGGCCGTCCAGGATATCCAGGATATATTCCATCTGGTGGGTTTCCAGCTAGGCGTGGCCTGGGCTCGGATCTTTATGCTTTTGCTGATGTTGTTGAAAAGGAAACGCGTGGCTCTCGTGCAGTGGGTAGTGGTACTGGACGTTCGTCTTACTACTGAGAAAATTTATGTTATTAGTTCAGGTCGTTTTTATGTAGAGCTGTAATTCTGCTGTCTCGGTATATGTATGTGGTATATCTGGTTTTGAGAAAGTTGCGGAGATTTGATGGTAAGGTGTTGGGGGAGTACCTTTTTTCTTAGATACATCAATGATGATCAATTTGAATGGTTTAATGACTAATTTTGTTTACAAAATCAAGAGGAAAAATGTTGGGGAAAGGGAACCGTATGAATTGATGTTGTTTGGCTGGTGTTGTATAGTCATTAAAATGATCGCCCTTTTTTATGGGGAAAATTCTATAAACATAAAAATGAGAAATGTTAGAACCAAAAAGAAATTATTAAAATCTTTTCACTAAATGGTGTCATATAATTAGTGACATTCTGAAACTTACTTTTAAATTCTCTTATATGTATCCGCAAGTCTACATGACACGTTAGTGTGGATAATTTTGTGTAAGATTTTTGTGATTTTAGCATTTCTTCATAAAAATGTTATACTTTCCAAAATTACGAGTTAATCATGAATAAAGTATGATTCAAAGATGTTTTAGGTGAGCATGAATAAAATGTAAATCAAATCTTACACGCTGCGACTTTGGGCACAAGAGATAATCCAAACGTGTGGCCTAATGGCGAGGCTTAAGATTCTTCATTTGAAGCTCAATCTGAAACCCTCTCGGACAACAACTTTTGGTGCCAATAGATATGAGTTGGTCAGAACACAATAGATATGGTCAGAACACAGGTTAGACACTTGTTCCTAACGTAAACGTTGGTCAGAACACAATAGATATGAGTTCGAACCCAACATTACCAATTAATAAAAGACATTCAAACATCATCCGAGATGCAGTTTTCGAAAAAGAGTAACGTCGAGTTTAAAATGAATGCCGAATGCACTGAGTCGAAAACATATCTCGAGTTAACGTAACCAATCTTTATCATACACAAACAAGGGTGTGTTTGCAAAAGTAGCAGTAGTAGTTGTAAGTGTCAGATGCGAACAGTTTGGTAATGTACCTGTAAATGTAATCATAATATGTAAAATAATTCTTAAATGTTCAACGCTTTCAAATGCTACGTAATTCAGCGATGGAAAATAAACTTAAAAAAAAACTACTTGCTACTTGCCAAACGAACGTTTAAGATCACAATACTCATCACTCAGCGCTCATAAATCCTTTGCCAAAAGCCACAAAAAGATGACCTAAACACTCCCTTAACTTTCATGACAAAAAGTATAAGATACTTTTTGTCATCAAAGTTAAGGGAGATACTTTTTGTCATCAAAGTTAAGGGAGTTATACTTTTTGTCATGAAAGTTAAGGGAGTGTTTCATGACTCAATCCAAAAAAACCAATCTCATACTAAAATCTCCCCTTTCATTTTCCTAACCCAATAATCACACGTCACCTCAATTTCATCAACCCTAACCGCTTTAATAGAAAAAAATGGATTCAAACCCTAATCCTAAACCTAACCGTGATCTCACAGAATTACAATACTTTGTTAAGAACATACCTCCCAAAGCCTTAAAAAAAAATACCTTTCAACAAACCCACATCTCAAATCCCACCTCCCCCAATCATTAAAAATCGTTAAAACCCCCGCGAAACTCGTTCTCGAAGCCATCGACAAATACTATGTCAACAGTAGCAAAATATACACCAATGCCCAACAAATAGCTTCAAGGGTAGCTTCAGTTATGTTACTTCGTTTGCGAAACTAACTACACCTATCGAATGATCATAGGTCAAGTTTGACACCTCAACAAATGGCTTACCTAGCACTACATGTGACAAACAATTATCTATGGTCGATCCAACATCTTCTATAACCAAGAAATCAATATTGTATGTGAAATTCCCTACAAAGATATGCATTCCTCTAACTCTTCCTGTGAAGTTACTTATCTTTTTAGGGTTCTCGGAATCTCTTCTTGGTGCAAGTTGTTTTTTCATAATCCAATTATAATGTATACTAGACATGATATTCACGGGGGAGTTAGGTCGATGTAAGCTTTTCTCACATGTATGTAACCTATATCGCATGGTATACTTATACTTAAAGGATTGCATCTTCCTATGATTGGTAGTCTCTTACGGGAAAATGGGCCATGATCGTGCAATAGGTATTTATGGTAACCTAGTTCATCTTTCGTAGGAAATTTGTCAAAGTAATCAACACCTAATTCTTTCTCTTCTTCTCAATTTCTTCATCAATTTAATCACCTAATTTCTCTACTACTTCCTTACTCTCTACCCCTTCAAACAATCTTTCTACTCCTAATTCTCCTTGTATGATCGTTTAATTCATAACACGGTGATGATTCTTGTGATTGGGCTAGTTTCTAGAGAGAGAAACACTTGAGAGAGTTTTCTAGAGAGAGAAAATGTGTTTCTTTGAAAAGGAAATAATGACTAGCTTGCCTCTTCCAAAGTTGGAAGAGGCTTATATAGTTTTTACAAAATACCGGGTATTAGTACCCGGCTTAAAACCGAAAGACATACGATTAACTATTAAACTACGAAATATTCTAAGACAATTAAATATACGGGGTGACCGAGTCTTTTACTCATATCTAACAATCTCCCCCTAAGGGAGGTCACCCTTGAAAACACTAGACTTAAGCTCTTATAGCTTGCAGTCTCTTAATTCTTCATGTTACATCTAGTACATTGTTGTTGTGATCTTTTGATAACAATTGAGCTTGTTCACTTTGACTTGTTTTGATTTTGATCATGAGCTTTCTTGAGATCATCAGCCAAACTTAATCTCTCATCATCTAGTAATCTATTGCCATCTTGTGCACTTGTGAAGAAGAATATGATATCAGAGTTTGCGGAAGCTTTGACACCTTTATGAGATCTTTCATAACTTCATAACAAGTGTAGGTCGTGTCTGAGCATTCGGTTATTAGTGTGACATTTATATAGAACTGGGAAATCTCCATCTCCATCTCATCTTTAAATGATCCTGTCATGAAACAGTAGCAATAAAGAGAAAATTGATTGAAAATTCAGTCTAAGTGTTAAATATGAAAGTATTTGTAACACTTCAGATGAAGTTTTGATTGGTTGTAAATGTTTCAAATATACCGTCAATCTTATGCTTGGAAACAAGGTTTGATTCAGTACACATCCCCGTTGTGGGTGGTGTGTTTTATTGTGGGGTTTGTGGGTGGGGTGGGGTGGATTCGCACCATGCTTTCTTTCCAGTTGACACAAGTTTGTTTCTTGTAGAATCGCACAAGCCACCTAACCTCGAGCTTGGTTTGAATGTTTTTTGGCTTCTTAGCAGGATTTCCATCTTTTTGTGAATTCATTTGTACTCAATCGGAATGTTTTGGCAATATCACAAGGATAATGCGTAGGACTCTTAAGATAACCTTGTTTCCACAGTATGTGAAAGACAAGTAATTGGGAAATTGTCCTAACGAGAATTAATTGATGATCTCTCTGGCTCCATAGACTCGAAAGTGTGCTTTGGATTATTAGTGATCGGGAGCTGGAGCTGATTGCCACCTGTTTAATACGACTTACTCGGGTGTGTGCTTCGAGTGAGACAGTAGATTGCATGTTTAGTCTCCGTGACAAATGAGACAAGTTTCTTTCAAGAGAAACTCGAATGGCTGGGAAGGGTTGTGCATTGCATCACTGGGTCTATGATGTCGTCTTCAATGTCAGCAATCAACTTGTGATTCTGACAGCATATGTATTGACCCGGTTTCTGCCTTAAGTGTATGGAGGGCTTCTTTCTTTACACCCTTTATCTGTACAATTCTTTTTCATTCCTCAACCCCTTCAGTGCTTACCGAGACTTCATGACTAGCACCTTGTTGGGTATATTCCAGTACTAGCTCCATCTCAGTCGGCACTATTCCCTTGTTCTCACATTTACTCCTGTTAATCATACCTAAGGACTTCTGTACTAACTAGTGGATTATCCCTGGGTAGATCCCTCTGGTTCTGGCAGGATCATAGGAAGTACCTAACCTTACCATCCTTATAACTTCGATAAAAGTAAATACATGGTCAGTCTTTTGGTACAGTTCACCTTGCCATAAAATCACTGTTGAAAAACTCAATCAGGAACTTATGATATAACTATCAAAGTGTTTAGTACCTGATTGTTTTTGTATTTCAGAAAAGCTCCCCCTCAACATGTGCATCGGTATTCGAAACTGTTTAGCACATGATGGTGGAGTATACACTTGAGTAATATGATCACATTACATATTTTAATCACATTTTCTCCCCTTATCAAAAATTTCAAACCCTTTGACATTTTGGATATCACTTGATTTAAATATGTTATAAAATTGGGAGAAAAGTTTGCCTATTATTCACAAGCCGTGTTTGGAACATATTAATGCTCCCCCTCAATCGTTGAGGGTATGTGTTAGTGTCAGGTATGATAATTTTGAAAGATTTTTTCGTTAAACTCAAAAACCTGGTTTTTTAAGTTTAATGAAAAACTCATGAAAAATTCATAGACTGACACATAACATCTAATGTACGAGATGTATGTTTCATTACCGATGATATTGACCTTAATGCTGGAATGATACAATCATTCACTTCTCTTGATTAGACAGTAGCCAATATCTCTGAGCCTTCCACTAATGAAGCAATCGAGATTTCTGAAGTTTCTTCAGATCTTTATCTTTCTACCAAATATCTCGATGAACTGTAGGTTTGTAGTGGAGGTCGTGGTGGTTGAAGTGTTGATGTTGTATCAGTTGTCTCTGTAACGCTAGAAGGAACATCAGCTGATGCAGTGAGAGCTATAAAGATTTGGTTCCTTAGCTTCTTTTGTCTCTCTAAGACCCGGTTACACTTTCCAATCGGCACCCAGACATTAAATTTGAACAACACTCTCCCCCTCAATCTATGACCCGTTTTCTATTGAAAGAGCTTTTTGTCTTTGATTGGAGCTGTTCAAATTGTCCGAAATGATTTTCAAAAACAAACAACTTTTACCACTCGTGGTTAACACAGATAATTTTGAAGAAAGAACAATTAAGAAAAAAATTACTTTGGTATCATTACAGGGAAGACTTCTCTTCCGAATTAAGAAAAATGCACTGAAACGTACATTAATCCCAAATTGCATGGATATAAGTAATCCATGCCCGAGCAAAATTAATTAACCGTTGTTAGGAAAGTAATCATTAAGACGACAATCTTTCCTTCAAATGAGAACCGGGTTGCAATCTGAAGTAATTGCAAACCATTGTCATGAGCTCACAACTTTGAATGTTTTGTTATAGTAGCTCAAGACCGAAAAGACTTCTCTTTTCATTGCTAAGGATAAATGCACTGAAACGTGTATTTTCCTTTACGATAAGGCCCGGGTTATGCACAGAAATGTACATAAGCCAATTCTTCATCATCTGCTTCCCACTCATGAATCCTCAAGATTCTTCATTGATGAAAGGGTTCTGGATGAGCTCGGTGGATTCTCCAGGTGGACATGTTCCTTAGTAGTATGCTTCAAGCTTTCATGTACCTTAGGGTAATTAGTCGCAAGGAAAGGACAATATTGCTATTGTGCTCAGGGTTTGGTCCAGCAAGAGCCACATGACTTTGTTCAGAGTTTGATCCAACCTGGTATTCATCAAGTTCAATGGTTCATTCCTTCAGAGCCACTATTTTTAGAAGCATCCTAACCTTGTTCGTCACCAACATTTAGAATTTCAGTATCAGTCTCACTGTTTATCTTTTCTGAATTACCACCAGATTCAGCATCTGCATGAGATAGAGTTTCACGAACCATCTTTGTGGATGTAGCATCCTCAGGATGTACAGAAGGTCCAGTAGTTTCATCCTGAGATGCTATAATCCACCTCTGGAATATGCATTAATCCATGGTACGTTGTTTCTTTGGCTTATGCAGTTCCAGAAGTGACTTTGCAGCTTGTACATCTGTAGCACTGCCTTTCCCCTTAACTTCAACTACTGGGAGTTTTCTGGTGGTCTATGGAGCAGGTTCACGAATAGCCACTCTGTTAACATGTGCTTGACCATATGCCTGAGAGACTTCCAAGCTCATTTGAGTACCTTGTTATAGATTGTACTCATAATTCATCCTATGAGGTTAAGGGTCCGGTTTGAACTTCATCTTCATCAAGCACCAGTTTAAGGAACTCTTCTCATTGTGATGTTTGTCCGTTTTACCAGCTGGAGGTGACTCGAATGGGTGAGCTGAGTCTGCAGGAGTGACTTTTAAGGGCCTTCAAAGAGATCAGCACTTAGAGTAAGCGTGCTCATTGACTTGAAAGCTATAAACCCCAGTCTTTACATCATGAGTCAGAGTATTCCAGAATAGCTGAATATAGATAGAAGGGACATTTGCTGATGTAGTGAATGCCCTAACAAAGTTTGTGTTCTGACGAATATCAACTGAAATGCGGAAGATAGGATTCTTTTGCAACTTCTGTAGATCCAAGAGAAGGTATCCCTTTCTAATCTGTAACCACTCCGAGCAATGAAGGATCTGTTCATCTCTTCTTTTTCACATCTCTTTCACATTCGATCGTTTTCATACACATGATCGAACCTAGTTTAACCGTGTTCATCTAGCTTTGCTTCACATTAGTTTCACTTTTCTCCCCTTCAAAAAATTGCATTCTTCTGAGATGATCTGGTGTGTAATTAACTTGGTTGGGTTCCGCTGAATTAACATTCCCAGATGATGATTGTGCCAAACCTGGATTATGTGAAGGATGAAGAACATCGTGATTGATTGGGGTGTCTTCGTGAGTGGGTTCTTCTGCAATTTCTTGATGTTGGACTGGAAGATGTATATCGAATGTTGAAGACAACGCAGTTGTCGACGGTGCATCTGAACAACGTGAGCGGTAATTTTAGTAGCAGAAGGTACTGGTTCATTGCCTCGAGATTGTTCAAGGTGTTCATCAAACATTGGTTGGAATAAAATCTCCAGATCTTTATCTGTCGGTGGAATGTTTGTAGTTGCAGGGACATGCGATGGGGCAAGCCCTGAATTGAGTTGTCCAGGGGTCATCATGATAGGCTCGGGTCCTGAACTGATGCGTACAGGAGCCATTGTCTGATGCAGCTCATTAAAAGTAACATGAATTGTTTCCATTATTCGACGGGTTCTTTTGTTGTAGATTTTGATGAACTTTTCCACAAAGTTCTTGAGCTTTAAACGATTCCCCATCATATGTTTTGAACAGCCTGAGTCCAGATACCAAAGGATGATTTGTACCACCTGCATTTGAAAACAGTCGAATTTAGAGGGTTTGGAATTTCAGATCCCCAATTTTTGTTGGGGTCCTGGTGGTTAGTAGTTATGATAGAACATTGCACAGAAAGCTTAGTTAAAGGGCACAGTTCGCCTAAGGCAAATTTCTTTCCTGTGGGTCTCCATTGATAACCACAATTAAGTTTTCCTAAGGCGACTTTCTTTCCTTTGGATCTCCATTGATAACCAACATTAACAAATAGTTTGCCCGTTGCTTTCCAAACCTGCTTGGTCTTGTTCAAACTATTATCAGACAGTTTGCTTTTTGGTTTCCAGATCTGCTTCCCTTTATTCAAGACAATTTTAATAGTAGGGGTAGCATTCACAGAATTCAAGATATTAACAACACACATTTCATGACTTGCAGAGTTTAACATTTGTTACAAGTTTTGCACACAGATTCGGAATTCGAATTAATTACAACACGCTTAAAGCTAATGCTAGAATCAACCCGATTCATTTTTATCCAAACCGCTTTATTTTTTGGCAACTCGCCATGGGTTTTTTGGAAATTTGGCCAGAGTAACTTTTCCCTTTTGTTCAATATAATAATCAAATTGCCACCAATCCTGTGTAAACCGCCGCGAACAAGCAACTCGCCACTAAATTTAAACAAACTGCCGCGAATATAATTATTAAAATTAAGCAACTCGCCTTTGACTTTTGGAAACTCGCCTTTAACTTTTTCCTAAATTTCTGGATCTTGTCCCCTATTTGGTCAAACCGCCATGAAGAACAAATAATTAAATAAGCAACCCTCCACGTTGAACACATGTGATTGCCATTTTTGATCTAGTGAATTAGAATACCAGCTGATCTACGTTGATCCACTTAACGACTGAACGAGCATGGAAAAAATATGAAACTTGTTGATGAGAATGATCAAGAACAAGAAGATTTCTCTTCTGTTGAAGATAAAGCGCACTGAAGCGTACACCTTTCTTCTCTTTAAGGAACGGGGCCTGAAGAGATGCCAGCAGACGCCTTTGTGACATTTAAGAAACGAGGTTTGAACTGATTTGGTTAAATGTCTTTTGACAATTAAGACCGAGGCTTGAACTATTGTGTTCAAACATCTTAAGACATTGAGGAGCTAGGCCTGAACTGATTTGAGCAAACATCATTTGATGAAGAACGAGGCTTGAACTATTTTGTCCAAACATCATTTTAGGCTCGGGTCCTGAACTGATGCGTACAGGAGCCATTGATTCCTCTAAATCGAGTTTTGAACAGCCTGAGTCCAGATACCAAAGGATGATCTGTACCACCTGCATTTGAAAACAGTCGAATTTGGAGGGTTTGGAATTTCGGATCCCCAATTTGTGTTGGGGTCCTGTTGGTTAGCTGAAATAGTAGTACATGTCACAGGAAGCCTAGTTAAAGGGCACAGTTCTCCTAAGGCAAATTTCTTTCCTGTGGGTCTCCATTGATAACCAACATTAGCAAATAGTTTGCCCGTTGCTTTCCAAACCTGCTTGGTCTTTTTCAAACTGTTATCAGACAGTTTGCCTTTTGGTTTCCAAATCTGCTTGGTCTTGTTCAAACTGTTATCAGACAGTTTGCCTTTTGGTTTCCAAATCTGCTTCCCTTTATTCAAGACAATTTTAACAGTGGGGGTAGCATTCACAGAGCTCAAAATATTAACAACACACATTTCATGACTTGCAGAGTTTAAACATTTGTTACAAGTTTTGCACACAGATTCAGAATTCGAATTAATTACAACACGCTTAGAGCTAATGCCAGAATCAACCCGATTCACTTTTGTCCAAACAGACTTATTTGTTCTAGGATGGTCTTCTACTTTCTTGTTATTCACACTCTTAGCTGGCAGGATCCTATTGTTCTTTGTATTGCTTCTAGGCTTTGATCCGCATGCACGAGTGGAACTGCTTACTCCTGTAGAAGGAATCACCTGGACATTAGACTGTTGAACTTTCTGGTGCACTCTATGTTTCTGTGTGTTATTAGTAGATGTACTGCATGTATCAGTAAAAGTAACTTGCTTTTTCCTAGTTAAAGGGATGGAAGGAGCCTTGCTATCTCTTTCGGTGAATTCTTTTGGGCAAGTGCCAATAACATATTCTACCAATTCCTGAGAAAGCTTAGTGTATTGACAAGCATAGTTAAGTACATTATCTAGTGGTTTAACTACTCTAGCTTCCTCTACAATCTCCCTAACTGTTTCTACACTCTCCTTAAGATGGTTGATATAGGTTAAATGAGCATTCCTATTGTTCTTAAGGCGAGGAGGGATTGGTTCTACATCTATGGCATACATACCAGGAGCAACAACTTTTGTTTTGACAGAACTTCTAGGGGCAACTTTCAAATTGCCTTCTAATTGAGCCTTTAGATCCTCAATCTGTGTTACAAGGAAGATGTATGTTCATTAGTGCTAGTGCGCGTGATCTTAATAGATTCAAACATTTCCTTGTAATGCTGCTTAACCTTTTCTATTTCTGCTCTTAAAAGCTTCCATTCTGTTCTGGAAGATAGTGACATCGTTATCATTATAAGGCTCACAAACCTTCTAGTCATTTCACTTAGAGACTAAGTACTTTCAAGTCTCTAACCACGTTGTCCTTTTATTGAATATGATGTTCCAGATTCTGATCTTAAAGAATGAGTTAAAATTAGGAGCTTCTTGTGATGCGTGAGAGTTTTTATTATCAAAAACTTTCTTTGAAGATGTGATACTTTAATTGCAAATTTAGGTATTCCCTTTGAGTTTTGAAATTTGTTTTGACTAATTATGAACTTTAGGACATTCTCAGCTTAAGATCTAGACAACGTGATTTTTCCAACATCAAACATTAGTTGATTCGACAAAACAATTAACAATCAGATTCTATTTCAAATGAGAAGGCGGGGGGGGGGGATTTTTCTTTACAATTTTAGCACAGTTGCTTGTCCACGACATTCAGATCGCACTCTCATCTTTGACATTTGATCAAAAATTTCTCTCCTCATTACTTTAAACCTTTTTTAAAGAGGGCGTTATTTGACTCTGCAAAGTCGTTCTTTAAGTGTTTAGAAATGGAATAACTTCAGTGATGGTAACATCTTTTTGTTTGTTCAAAAACCTCTTTCCCCTTCTGTAAACACTCTGTTAGGCGTATTTCTTTTTGTAAGTTTTGTCAAATTCGTAAAAAGTTGTTGTGAGTACATAATGATTAATCTTCACTTGACTTTTAGTGGGAGAACTTAGGAACAAGCTTGAAGGAGTATTGGTGTGGATACACTCTGTCAAATGCTGAAAGTAGGTTTTGGATACTGAAGGTCTCAGCGTTTTCCTGTCCATTATTATCTGATGGACCAAAATATCTGTTCTGGGTCAGATTTCTCTGTGGAGGCTAAGGTTGCAAGATAGGTTTCTCTTCGAGTAATCTGGGGGGGGCAATCCTAACTTTATTTCCACACATTGAGGGCTTTGCATTTTTCTCCATCATTTCTTTTCCTAGTATATTTCAGCCATATCACGAGTGTCCTCTGAGTCGATGAACAAGCAGGAGTGCATTGATTGGACATGACTAATACATGACATTATAGAGGTGGTTGCACATTGCTTTGCACGGGTGAGACTTAGGGTGGTTTTGTGCCTATCGTTACCTTGTTCTTTTTCATAATAAAAGATTTTGGTTTACCATTTCATGTGAACCATTGTACAGGATTGATATTGTTGTATAATCTATCTCTTAACCTTTTCTTTTAGCCTTTTAATGTCTAAAAATCTCTTCAAGGAATTTGTCTTTCTTTTTGTTTAAAATCATTTTTCAAAAAATGATCGCCTCATTCCTCACTATCTTATGATGGTTAAGAGATAGAACGAAGTTGCAATTATGCAGAATGAAGTTATGATTTTTAATGAAGTTTCTTTTCGATTTCGGTCAGTGATAATTATTCTCATTTGTTCATCAATTTTCTTTACATCTATCTGTTAATTCAAACTATAGCCCGTTGTTAATACACCCCGTACCAGTTCTTTATATCACGCAGTCATATTATCAATGTGTCTCATATTATACACTACTTTTTAACATGCTTATTTGCTGACTTCTGACCTACTTTGTATACCCTGTTCATGCATTTCATCGAGAATTGACATCAATGCATCATTTCGTACAGAAGATACATTACTTTGTACAACATGTTCTTCGTTGTCTTCCACATACTGATCATACGGAATAATATTACTATCACTCGTATAGTCAGCATCAGAGTCAACAACGTAGTTGTGTTGTACATCGTTTTGCATCTCGTGTACTTCATGATACTCATCCATATGATCTACAAAGGTATCATGATCGTGTACCTCAAACGGAGTATTCGAGTCATATGATGGCCCGGCTTCTTCAGATGTAAGATTTGCCATGAACATGGTCTGTGTGGTGGGAGCCTCATCAACATCAGAGTCAAATGCATCGCATTGATCAGCTTCAAAGACATGGTCCACATTGAGTGCCAAATCATCCACATCGTCATCAAAATTGGTGACCTGTTCTCCTGCAAGAAACAATAACTGCTCTTCATCCAGTACAGCACCATTCTCATGAGCATTCATAAGCAACATCTTGTCTTTAAAGTAGTCTGAATCCTGAGGACGCTTTGGTTGTGGACATTCTCGTGTTATGTGCCCGATTCCTTTGCAGTTGTAGCACATAATGGGTTTAGCTTGACCAAGATTCACATTGCCATCTCTGTTCTGACCTCTAGCATTCCCAGCTACAACATTTCCTCTTGTAGTGTTCCTCTGAAATGGTCTTCCTTGATTATTCGCATTGTATCTACCTCGAACATCCTGAACAACAACTCTGCCGTCTTGAACTGTAGCATTGTTCGTTGCGTTTGAGGAAGTTCTGAGTTGATTGTTCATTTGAGGAAGATATGCTTTGAATGATTGGTTGAGGAGGGCAAGTGTGTTCGTTAGGCTTTCGGTCAAGTTATCAGTTGACGTGCTTCCTGTGTCCAGTTGAAAGTTATCAGCAATTGATGGTTGATTTGAGGATTGTGGAGACTCAGATGATTGTGTTGGATACTTCTGAACTGAGGCATTAGACACTAGTGCCAAAGGATCATTAGTTGGTTGAATGAACCTTTCTATCATCATTTTGTTCTCATTAGCATGCACCTCATGTTGCTTTAAGTAAGCATACAACTGATCAAAGTTAGACTCTTTCAAACCTCTGTTGAGTTTTACTTCAGTTATGAATCTGCTCCATTCAGGTAACATGTTGTTCACAAATTTAGAGTTAAGCTGCATTCTGGACATGGTCATCTTGATGTTTCTCATGTCATTAATGAGCTTCGAAAACCTAACATAGTAAACATGAATGGTCTCTCCTTTGATTTGACAGAAGCGTTCAAATTCATCGTATAATTGTGATTCCCTGTCATCCTTTGTTAACTCAGAACCTTCCAGAATCATCTTCACATTGTCCCAAATGTCTTTGGCGTCAGTGTAATGGTTGATGAGTGTGTAGATGTCTTTTGGTATACCTTGAAGTAAGATATTCGTAGCACGAATGTCAGCTTTATACCTTTCCTTTTCTTCAGCAGAAAGGTCTGTAAAGACTCTAGCACGTTCTGGACCTAGTTGAAGTGCACCCTCAGTTTCTTCAGCATCTTCAGCAGGAGTTTGTATGAACGTTCCCATTTGAAATGGACCTTCAGTAATCGATTTCATAATGTTCTCTCCATTATCTTTTCCCAGACAATACAAACGAATGCGTTGTTGCCATGATTCAAAGTCTGTTCTATCAAGCATTGGTGGGCGGGTATCGGAACCGGCATACTGGATATCTTCTGACATATTAGACATCTTGATGTATTGGTTATAAATGCAATTAACGTTCACGGGATTTTACAAGTCTAAGATTTAAACCGATAAGAAGTTTACCGGGATTTTACAAAATCAATAGAAAAACCGTAAATGAATAATTGGTTGTGGTATTTGGTTTGTTGATTTGTTTGAAATTTGGCGCAGTTGGATTATGAAATTTTTTTTTTACCCTATTACCAAAATCTAAATTTGGTGTAAAAATAAGCTAAAAAGGCTAAAGAAAAAAAATATATTTTACTTAATTTTTCCCGCCAAAAAGTGTCGCTAAAAAGGTGTCGACCGAATAAATTTTTACCCTATTACCAAAATTTGAATTTGATGTAAAAATAAGTTAAAAAGACTATAGAAAAAAGATTACAAAATACTTAATTTTTTCGCCAAAAAGTGTCGCTAAAAGGGGTGTCGTCTGGATACTCGCCGCCAAACCGCCACTGCGTATATGTTTCTATCAAACCGCCGCTTTGAAATCAACCAAACCGCCTCCTATTGATTGAGCAAACCGCTGCCTAACAGGCCAACTCGCCGCCAAGATCTTACTAAGCAAACTGCCGTAGTTTTGAAGTAACTCGCTGCCTAGTTTTGTTAACTCGCTGGATCAGTAAAATAATCAGCTCGCCGTGAGCAACTCGCTGCCAATAAACTAAGCAACTCGCCGTCAGCAACTCGCTGCCTATAATCTTAGCAACTCGCCGTGAAGAACAATAATAAAATAAGCAAACCTCCACGAAGAACACTTGGACGAATTAAGCAAAATCAAGCCATATGATCTTTCTAGCCACGAAACTAAGCTACAACATACAATATTAAGTGTGTATATGACGATTAAACACACCTTAACTCGTATATCTTTGTGAATCTTCCAATATGAAGCAACTCTCCACGAAGAACACAAAATAAATTCGAATCTTTTAAGCTTTATAATCGAGCTAGGAGCTTGTAAATCACTTGTTATGGCAACAATACATCTTCCTTAGCATTTATAGCATGAATAACCACAAGATTAACCAACAAAGTAAGCCCGGATAATCTTTTTGAGCCGTGGGCTTTTCTAAACAAAATAAGCCACGAAATTTAGCTTATTTAACCACACAAATCAATCACGAATCCAACTAGGCTCTGATACCAATTGTAGGATCGTTTAATTCATAACACGGTGATGATTCTTGTGATTGGGCTAGTTTCTAGAGAGAGAAACACTTGAGAGAGTTTTCTAGAGAGAGAAAATGTGTTTCTTTGAAAAGGAAATAATGACTAGCTTGCCTCTTCCAAAGTTGGAAGAGGCTTATATAGTTTTTACAAAATACCGGGTATTAGTACCCGGCTTAAAACCGAAAGACATACGATTAACTATTAAACTACGAACTATTATAAACAATAAATATACGGGGTGACCGAGTCTTTTACTCATATCTAACACTCCTTTTAAGCAAGAAGGCTCACTAGGGGGAGCAGGAAGGGGGAGGGGGAAGGGGGGACAACTAAGTCCAAGGATTCAAGAAGCTTGTTGAGCTCTCGAACCCTTCTACTAATGAGTGAAGTTGGTGATTCAGGTGGTGATAATGGATTCGCGTTCTCCATAGTGAAGAATGGAATAGTCAACGAGTTTTTTACAAACAAACACACAAAAGAAAAAATAGACTAAGAGAAAGCTACTTAACATAAAATAAAATATCATTTGATAGAAATCTAGTGAGTAGACCTAAGCTGGATAGAATCCAAAACCTAGACTATTCCCTGGCAGCGGCGCCAAAAACTGGATGTGCGGATTTTTGTAAACATAATAAGTTTTACAACACTCATAGGCAGCGTACCTAATCGTTGTGGTATAGTATAGGTAAGACTCGAGGGGGTTCATCGTTCTCTAGGGGAATAGTGAGTTAGACTCAGAAAGTATGTCATTAAGGTCTAAGGGTTGAGGGAAGATTGTTTTTGTATTTTTACGTTTTTTAGAAGGTACGGGTCAAAGTCTAAATAGATTCGGGTCATGTTCGGGTCAACCGTCTCTCGTGTTTATTAAACCGCTCAGGTTCGAGTTGAGATCAAGTTAAGTAGGAAGACAGACCAATCGTTTAATTTTTTTAAAAATTAAAATTTACTCCATATATATAATTTATTATATGGGTTAAACGGGTCGACCCACAAACACGTTTAACATGTTTAACTTGTGTAATGTGCCAACTTTTTTAGACAAAACGAGTTAAATGGGTCGACTCGAAACACGTTTAACATATTCAACACGTGTAACTTATTTAACCCACCAACCCATGTATATATACGAGTTAAATAGGTCGTGTTCGGGTTATGTGTAAACAGGTTAAGATTAACATAGGTAACCCGATTATATAAACGGGTCATATTCGGGATGGATTTTTTACCCGCCAACCCGAACCTGACCCGAGTTGGCACCTCCAGCTTAAACCCACCTTGGTACTAGGCACTCGTTCCCAACGTTTGGGTGAGAACTCAATAGATCTGGGTTCGATCACATTTAAACATTATCCAAGATGTGGCTTTTGAAAAAGAGTCACGTCGAATTTAAAATAAATACCTAATGCTTCGAGTCCAAACAAATCTCAAGTTAACGTCGTCACTGAACCAATCTTTTTTATTAGAGGGGGCAATTTTAGACCCATTGGTTAAATTTGGGTCTAGTTGGTTAAATATTTTTAAGAGATGGGTCTCTCTTAAATTTATAGATGAGTCTAGATGGGTCTCTTTTAAATTTATAGATGGGTCTAGAATTTTTTCCATAATATTATAGATGGGTCTAGTTGGGTAAATATTTTTAAGGGACGGGTCAAGTTCGGTCTCCCTTAATATTTATAGATGGTCTTGTTGGGTATAGCATTTTTCATCCGTTTTTATACCTTTTTGACCGATTTCGGCCGTTTCGACATATTTTGACCGTTTTTGACCGTTTTCGTCTGTTTTCGACCGTTTTCGACCGAATTTGACCGATTTTCACTGATTTCCATTGATTTCGACCGATTTCCACCGATTTCGACAAATTTCGACCGTTTTCGACCGTTTTGACCGTTTTCGACCGATTTCTTACGTTTACTTGCCTTTTTGTAAGTTTTCTTATGATTTTCTAAGTTTTCGTTCGTTTTGTACGTTCTTCTACGTTTTTGTACGCTGAAATAAGTTTTTGAACGTTTTCAAATGTTTTGTCCGTTTTTATACGTTCTAGTACTTTTTATAAGAATGTATAAAAGCGTACAAAATGTACGAAAACAACGCAACGTAGGAAAACAAAGAAAAACGGAAGAAAACGAAGAATGACGTATGTAAACGAACAAATCGTACAAAAATGGACGAAAACGTACAAAAACGTTTCATAACGTTAAAAACGGACGAAAACGTTCAAAGCATACGAAAATGATTGAAAACGTAGGAAAACGAACGACAACTGTCGAAAACGCACGAAAACGGTCACAAAATGATGAAATTGGTCGAAAAGGTTCCAAATCAGTCGAAATCGGTCAAAATAGGTCGAAATCTGTCAAAAACGGTAGAAATCGGTCGAAATAGATCTAAAACGGACAACAAACGTTAAAAAAAATAATTAAGGTAACAAACTCATCTAGACCAATGTTTCTAGAAGACCCATCTAGACAAAACCCATCTAGACCCAAACACATCTAGACCCATGACATATCTCAAATTCTCAACCCATCTATTTTGCCACCTCTATCTTTATACACAAACAACTAAAAAAAAAACCAATAAAAAGATGACCCAAGCACACCCTTAACTTTCATGACACAATCCCAGAATGATCTAAAAAACCAATCCCATAAAAGTCTTCCCTTTCATTTCCTAACCCTAACAACCAACCTAACCGTTTTAACAGAAAAAAAATGGATTCAAACCCTAACCCTGATCTCACAGAATTACAAGACTTTGTTGATAACCTACCTCCCAAAGCCTTAAAAAGATACCTCTCAACAAACCCACATCTCAAATCCCACCTCCCCCAATCTTTAAAACTCGCTAAAAACCCCGCGAAACTCGTTCTCGAAGCCATCGGCAAATACTATGTCAACAACAGCAAAATATACACCAATGCCCAACAAATAGCTGCAAGGGTAGCTTCAGTTATGTTACTAGAAGCCTTTGTGATGATAAGTAGTGATGAAGGGGTGGAAGTGGGGGAATGTGAGAGGAAATTGGCGGAGGAAAGTGCGGTGGTGTGGCGAAATAGGATGGTGAAAGAAGGGGGAGTTGGAAATGTGGAGGAAATTGATGCGAGAGGGTTGTTGTTGCTTGTTAGTGGGTTCGGGGTGAGGGGTGTTGGGATTGGGGAGTTGAGGGATTTGATTAGGCGTGCGGATGTGAAGGGGATTGCGGGTGCGTTGAGGCGGTCGGTTAGTTTTATTCCGAGGGTGCCAGGTTAGTTTGTTTGCGTGATGAAATGGATTGTTACATGTTTTTTTTTTGGTAAAAGGTTTTTACATGTGGTGGATAGATTACTCAAAAAAACGTAAGATGTGAATGAAAAGTCACATCTCAGTCCGTTACTTAGGCGATAAAACTTACATAACAAGGACACTACCAGTGGCGGAGATAGGGAGGGGGCACGAGGGGCAAGTGGCCCCCTAGCGAAAAACATTGTAGTGTAAATTTTCTAAAATATCTGGCTTTTTTCGTAATTTGCGCCCCTTAAGAACCAATTTGTAGTGTAGTTCTTAAAAATTATCGAAATGTGCCCCCTCGAGTAAAAATGTCTGGCTCCGCCCCTGGACACTACTACCTCCATTTATAAGGAAAATAAATACTAACCACTAGAATACATTTGACTCAACAATGAAACCATATATAAACTAACATCTAATCTGACCACGCAGACTTATAGCAAAGGCATCGCATAATGCTTGTTGATCCTCCGTTAAATCTTCACACTCATCATAATCATCATATGGGTGTTCCTCATAATCCTCTTTCTAACGCTGATATAAGCTCTTACTCCCAACTCCACCTCCGCTCTTAGAAGAGCTTGTTATTGATATAATTTTGGAGGTTGAATTAGCTTAATGATTGGTTAAAGTATTACCCTCGTTGTCGTGGAATAAACACAAAGTTTAAGAAAAGTGCAAGTAATACAGCTTTAATTTGATATAGCGGCATTTTTACTCCTTGACCAATATGGAAAGTTCATTAATTTTACTAATCATTTTCTAGAAGTGATCGATTTGTTGCGGCAAGTTATAACTTTATAATAGTAAGGTTGTGTACTAATTATGTTGTGGTGATTGAACAAGTTTGATTTATATGGGGTGTTTGGTATTGACTTTTGAAAGTGATTATGTGATGTGTAATGCTTATAGTTGGATATTGAGCTCTAACGAAATGGAAACGGGCTGTATGAGATGGTTTTTAGCTGTGTTTCTGTTTTAAGTTGTGACAATCAGATGGTGTTTGATGGATTCTGATTATTTGTGGATTTACATGTAAAATAACCCTTAAATAAGCGAAAGCATCTTTTGATTCTGCGAAACTGATTGTTATGACCCCATAAAATAAACAGATAATTAGGATCATTTTTTTTTTTTTTTGGGTAACCATGGTTTCCGACCTTTTGGCCGACTAATCCACGGGGTTTCAACCCACCGCCACACATACTCAAACCAGGTAAAACCCTCCCTTTTCAGGAGGTTGGCGTGGCCACTTCAAGGTTGTTTGCACCTAGGAGGAATTGAACTTGAGACCTCACACATTTTAGAATGATAGTCACAAACCCTTTTACCACTACGCCACCCTTGAGTGGTTAAAGGACAATTATCAGGATCAATTTCACTATACCACAGTCTAAACACTTGAAACTGATTATCTACTTGAAAATGCAATGATCCATCAAGTCACTCTAAGATCGCAATGTCAAACAACCCCATACATTAAATCGCTGTTGATAGTGTTGTTATGCTAATACAAAAATGATACTGTATTAAATTTGATAGTATCATATTATAAAGTAGGAGATTTTATGTAAATCATCTGTTTTGGATGTAAGAGTGTAAGACATAGGTACACATTCTATTTTGTAATATGCATACTTTTATTGTAATACGCATTCTATCACAACCCATTTACCTAACAATGCGTCATGTTGAGTTTTAATCTATCTCTAACAGGTATAATTTTGACCCATAAAACAAACAGATAATCACATTCAATTTCAGCATACCAGACACTAGGGAACTGATTATCTGCTTCTTAAAAAAGAATGCAAGAATGAGAATCATTTTCAAATCGCAATGCCAGACAACACCTATACATTTGGTTTTCGTTGTTAGTTTTACTAGTAAAAGAATGCTATTCGAAGTATTAGGTATATAATGGGAGGATTATGTTCAACTGTCAGCTTTAAATTCAAGACAAATGTTAAAAAATCAACTTGAATTTCATCTTTGGTTGCATGATGGCTAGATAGAATTGGTACTATGAGTTTTCCAATAATTCAATATTCAGTTTGTGTAAACATGATGGGTGTTTTGGTCCGCTGTAAATTTGATCGGTTTTGCGTTTCCCTGAAAATCTGATTCTTGATGTTGATTTTACTTAGACAAACCAATCATTTTTTTGTTGCTGCGACAAAATGTCCTCTAATGGCATGCTGTAGACGCATAGTGCCAACATGAAAGCGAGCCATGGCCTGTGGCGAGTGCTATACCACATGCCTATTTCATGACATAAGAAATGAAAATATATGCTACAACAATTGATGTACTTATCAAACTCATTGTGTGGCCAACTGCACACGAACCGAGAATTTTGGAAAATATTTCTGTATTACTAGAATACTAGTCAAATGTAAAAGCGAACAAAAACAAAACTAGAGCCAAGATGAGTAACAAAGTGAAATCAACAGCATCGAATGCATGCTCTTATAAAAGAGCAACTGTCTAGTTTTAGAACCTTAAACTATCTATATCTGTAAGAAAACGGCCAGTAGCCCAGTATAAGTCACCTTTGACCCTTTTGCATTCCTGTTTAGGAGCTTAACAAATTCCTTTGATAAATTGTATCATTTCAGAGGTAATTGATTTGATGGTGAAGGATAATCTGGTAATCGAAGCTGCTGATATTGCCTATACTTTCGGGTTGGAGGATAAGTGCCACCCTCAGACCATATTGGCTACATACTTGCAGAATAAAGATAATGGCATTGAGAACGGTTCTCCTTCCCAATTGGTAAGTCATACTCTCTCTCTCTCTCTTTTGCTAAACTTTATGTGATGAAGATTGTAGTGTTCTATTATCTTGTCAACTGCAACGCGTTCTATTATAGTAACCTTCTGATCTGAATTTACATACTTGCCCTTGTCATGACTACCAAGAAATTAAGCAGTAGCGTATATCATATCAGTTGACTGTTATATTATCTCAATAATGCTCTTTGTTTAATAAAATAAATTAGGAGGTTCAATGCACTGGAATTAAATTTGCGACAACTTTTGACCCATTTGACTTGTTTCCTTTGAAGCAATTTTTGTATTTTACTCGTTTGGTGTTTGGAGATTAAACATTACTCAAATAAACACCCCTGAGTGAATTGAAATTGTCACCTCTAAGGAGGAGTGGTGGTGGACTGGTGGTGTTTGGGATTGCGTTTTAAAATAGATTATGCAATATGAAATAATCAGATAATCAGTTTCGAATAGCCACTCTCAATGTCCCAAACTGATTACTAAAAACTATAGTAATTATTTCACCTTAGAAGTAGTAAATAATTTTACATACGTTGCATCCATCCGAACACTGATTGAAAGTTGAGTATTTGCAACTTGAAAACGCAACAACGAGATGAATTAGTAAACTATATTAAGATGACATTCCTACCTAAATTAGTAAGTTGATTTGAGTCAGCTAGATTATTCTATTTTGTAATTATAAAAGTTAAACTGAACATTTGGCTGACAAATGTTGTTTGTTATTTGCACGTTTCAGTTAGTAGCAAAGAAGCAGCTGTTGTCTAATTATAGATCTGTCAAAAAATGTTTGGAATCTCACAACATTGACCCTTCAAAACTCCTTCCCTACATCAATATCAATGAAAAAATACAACATATGGAACATGAAATAGCCCAAGAGAAAAAAAGAAAGGGTAAACACAGTCGCCGGGCGCCCCCACCAACAGGCCCCAAAGCCAACAAGCGTGAGGTTAATCATAAAGTACCTAAAACTATAAAGGAGGTCTCTAGCATGCGTGGACATGAAGAGACAACAATCCAAAAGAGGAAGGCAATAGAAGACGAGTCTTTAGAAAACCTCAAACATCATGCAGAAAAACGTGCTTATTTTATTCATGAAAATATTTCACATGACCAGAAGCCCGTTCATGATCAATATGGCCTGATCCCTTATTACAGGTCAACACAACTGAGTAACAGCTACTTTGACTTTGACAGAAACCTTTCCAATAATCACGTCACTACCTATTCTGCTCCATCTGTGTATAGTGCATCTGCACTACCCGAAAACAGAACTAGCTCGGTACCCAGTGGTTTTGCGGGTCCATATGGCACCACTGGTTTAACAGGTCCCTATGGCACTAGTGGTTTAGCTGGTTCTTATGGCACTACAGGTTTAACGGGTCCCTCTGGCACCAGTGCTTATGGGAGAACGGTGACTGACCAATTGGTGCATAAAGTCGACTCAGCCTTAATTGAGAAGTATTTGGGTCAACCCTATTCGAGACAAAGTCAAACATATGATTCACAACCTTCATCAACTGGATTGTATAGTAGACCATCAGGGTTGTCATCGCTAGAATCATATACCAGATTGCCAGATTATTCTCCATCCGTTCCAACGAGGCACGCCCCGGATCTTTACAGTTTTGCTGACACAGTTGAAATGGAATCACGCGGTTCTCATGCATCACGTATTGGTACGTCACGCTCATCCTACTTGTATGAGCAAAGATGAGTTTAGCTAAGCTAATGGTGGTGCATAATATTAAAGTTATCATAAGATATGGTAGAGCATTGTTGTTTGGTGAAATTGTAACACGACTCACTTGGTAAATAAGATCATAGTTAATTTATAGTCTTTGTTTATAAAGGTCTTTATATACCTATTGAAGAATTGTATGGACTAATAATATTGAATTCAATTGCATTTGATGATTAGCAAATAGGTAAGAAAAAAAATTGCTGCAAAAGAAGAGTGTATTAGTTATGATCAAAAGTTAAAAGGCCTTCCCATGATTGATAAGAAATGAGTTTTTAACATGAAGCAACAATTTTTTTTATGGTGCTTCAATTGTCTGCTCTTAAAAATTGGATCTCAAATAATGTAAAATATCACTTGAACTTAATCTATATAATGTGGGCTAAGTTTGCAAAACTTGGCTTGAACCGATGTTTTCTCTTAGTACTAGGATTGAAATCTTGATCAGGAATCTGAATCCTTTTCTAAAGCAACTTGATACTGAAGAAACTTCTTAACTTAAAAAGAACCGTTTGATAACACCCTCCGTTATATTGGACCAAAATCGATAACCAACGATTCTGAGAGGGGCAAACAGAAAAGAGAGATTATTAGCTAGCAAACACAAATGCACAAGGAGCTACAAAAAGCAAAACCCATTTGAGCATCAACAATCATTTATAGCAATGTGTTGAAGATGATTTAGGGGTAAGGTGTTTGCAAAGTCAGAGAAGACAATATGATTCAAACCTCAGTAAGTGAACGTTTTAGGACAGATTTTTTTAAAGAAACAACGATGAAAATAACAAAAATCCTTCAACTTATAAAAGTTCCAAAAAACAAATAACTAGTATAATTTTTCAGAAAGTAATATAAATGTTTCACAATACTCAAATAAAAAATATAGACCAATGAGCCAAGCCAAGCCTTGCCAAAGCTCGGTCCCATCTCACGTTCATAAATGTGACTAAACAAAATAAAGCTCAAATCAAGGTCGAGTTCATCAAAACCTCATGTAAGACTAAATAGAAAGAAAAAAAATAGGGAAACTGTCACTGCAATAGTTATCAAGTTTTAGGCTGGACGGAGTGGTGTAAAACTCACCGAGTGAGTTTGTAACTCATGCGTGAGTTGTCACTCCGGTTTAACAAACTCACTCGTGAGTTATGGCCAAATGTGTCTTGGATGGTGAGTGACTCACCATAGTGAGTTAGAATAAAACGTGGGCCTCTTTTTTTTTGTTTAATGTGTTTTATTTGTTGTGTTAGTGTGTGTTAGGTATTTAGTAGGGTACATTTTGTATAAAGTGAGTATTTTAATGAACGGTGAGTTAGTAGTGACCACTACAGTTGAATGATGAGCGTGAGTGAGTTGAAGTGAGAAAAAAGAGAAAGCTGAAGTGACGTTGAGGTGGATGGTGAGTTTTGCCTTCCCACTCCATCCAGCCTTAGGCTGGACGGAGTGGAGGGAAACTCACGGGTGAGTTGGAAACTCACGTGTGAGTTTACCCCTCCGGTAAACCCAACTCGCGTGTGACTTGAACCTTCAATGATGAGTCAGTCACCTCTCGTGAGTTGCAAAAATGTGGGCCCTCTCCATTTCTATTCGCTACATTATTTAATTTTTTTTACAAAACCCTCTTTTTTTACCACATACTTCACCCATTTTTATACATAACTCTCACATTCTTTACTCAAACAACATAAATTTCATTCCTCATTTAATCAAAATGAATTTATATACGTTTATGATCTCCAACCTAGACGTAGAAGAAGGAGAAGAAGTTGATAGTTGTAGGGTGAATTTTTTTAAAAGAGCGATTGGGTTTATTAAGAATAGACGACAAGCAAATCGACTGACGAGAACCCCCATAAATCGAGATCGTTATGGTGCTCATTACCGTTTAGTCGCCGCCTTTTTTAGCGAGAACCCGGTGTACGATGCATATAAATTCCGAAAGCTCGTCCCCTTTTTAACCGGATAGTTAATGAGGTAACTAATCACGATGAATACTTTCGTAATAATATTGATTGTACCGGAAAAGAAGGCATTTCCCCGTTGTTAAAGTGCACATCTGCAATTCGTTAATTGGCATACGACATTAATGCTGATTTTTTAGATGAATATCTTCAAATGAGTGAGAGAAGTTCACGTATATCTGTTGATCATTTTTGTCAATCTGTTATGAAATTTTTTGGACCTGAGTATTTGAGAAAACCCACGGTGACTGATGTTGAAAAACTTTATCGGCATCACGAATAAAAGCACGGGTTTTCAGGGATGCCAGGAAGCCTTCATTATACGGATTAGGAGTGGTTTAGTTGTCCGTACACCTTTGAAGGGCAATATGTTAGACGTGATCATGGTCTGAATCCGTTCATTTTGCTGGAAGCAGTTGCGTCGCAAGACTTATGGATATGGCATGCTTTCTTTGGTGTTGTTGGGTCGAAGAACGACATCAACGTTTTATATCAATCACCTTTATTTAACGATCTCAAAACCGGACGAGCACCAAAGGTTCCTTTTGTGGCTAACGGCTTAATTTACCCATTGGGATACTATCTTGTTGGCGGGATATATCCGGAATTGGCGACACTCTTTAAGACGATTCCAAAACCAGCTGATGATGACCACAAGCGAATGTTGTATAAGCTAAAGCAAGAATCGGTAAGGAAAAATGTGGAACGAGCGTTTGGTAATCTAAAGAAGAAATTGGCCATACTAGCCAATCCCACACGAGCACTGACAAAAGAAAGAATAATGAATATGATGTACACATGCATCATATTACATAATATGATTTGAAAATTCAAAGGAATTGCGATATCTCCCACATGGTTCCCGGAGGAAGCACATCAACAGGACGACCTCGAACGATCCCCTGAACAAGTGCAACAAGTTTTGAGGCAAATCAGATCAGCGCAAGCGCATCAAAACCTTCGAGCCGATTTGATCGAACACTTGTCTCGTAATGTTTAATTTTAGCTTTATTTGTAATATTTTTAATATTTAGAGTCTATGTAATGTTTTTAATTTATGAATAAAAGTTTTTATTTAATATGTTTTACGTTTTTATTAATTTCGTACGTTTACGTTTACGTTAATATTTACGTTTTTATTTTATGAATAAAAGTATTTTTTGTAAAAATGGTGATGAATGGTGACGAATGATGAGTTGCAAAGTTGCCACTATGGTTGAATGGTGAGTTGTAGTGAGTTAAGTGAGAGGAGAGAGAAAGCTGATGTGACACTGATGTGAATGGTGAGTTTTGGTAAACCATTACATCCAGCCTTATTATTCTTTTGTTAAAGCCACTCTTACTTTGTTTATACTACAAAAACAATTCAAATTTCAAAAATGCTTCACGAAAGTCATTCACAATTTTTTTCAACTGCATAACCACTCATATTTTTATATTGTTCAAAAACTAGTAAACTTTAGACAAAAACAAGTATTAAATACTCGCGTTTCCCTGCGACGGGTCAAGTTTATCAGACCGAATTTATAAATAGCGTAAAAGTGAGGGTAGTTTCGGTAATTTGATACATAGTTCGAGGGGCTATTTTGTAAATTCAAACATGCCGACTATTTTATGGATCGGGCTTTTTTGGGCTTGTTTTGGGTTGTATGTTTGGGCCGGGTTAGGCTAATGGCCTAAATAGACTAATGGGCTAAATATGCTAATTGGGCTAGTATTAAAATAATATTTTTTGATTAAAAAAATGGGACAATATTTAGTTTTCTTTAGTATAAGTACGAGGCTTTCATACTCGTGCGTTGCACCGGGCTTGTTTTATGGGAAAGATCAAACTTTTACATATGTGAATTAAAATCATGTCCCATTTACGGAGTTTTGGGTGTTGATGAACTTGTTTTTGTTGCGGAACTCCAAAGTCGTGTTGATTCACTTTTCAATACATGGAGTATCTCCCAAACATTTGCCATACGTATATTGAACATAGAAACTTGAAACAAAATAAGTTTGACTATAGAGTAAGAACGTGTATGCTTGCAATCCCTCTTTTCGATTCTGCTCCCCGCAACAATGCATGACAGTCCTTCCACTTGAAAGTTTGGTCGCCAATCGAAGTATTCTGCAGATAAAAGAGAAAAATGGGTAAGCTTGATAAAAAAACATGTTTTGTGCTTTGGATTCTTGATTCTTTGACAAAGCGATAATTCATTAACACCTTCAAAGATTCTGATGTAAACCTCCCAAAGGAGATTGACCCTCCAAGTACATTTACGTGATTCCCCCGCAACATATACGTAATGCCAAGATATCAACAAAGATACATAACAAATGCATATCGACACACCCTCTTAGATATACCCTTACGACATACGGATAACACGAATAAGGAAATATAAGATGTGTTGAATGTCGAAAAATGTTTAGGAATACCTTTGAAAATTACAACAAAATCAGAAGCAAAATGGCATTAAAAGTGTGTTCACACTTCCAAGTCCTGTTTCCACAATTTCGAAACTATCTGTATAGTCAAAATGAGAGATGTGAGGCGTTGCAGATGATGGTGGGGGTAATGCTATTGGTTGAGGTAGACACTTGTACTACTGGTTCTTCTTGTTTCTGATCATATAAGCTTTCACATGTCTGCATAATATAAGTAAAGCGTATAATTCTATTAGACTACTACAAATCAGTTCAAATCCCAAAATACATTCAGTAGAAGAGCTCTTTTATAGATAGTAGTGTGTTTATCGTCCAAGAGCTTCTGCCTAGCTTGTATCCATTAGTCTTCACCTTTGCAAGCTCAGTCTCCTACAAAATTCCACAACCACGGTCAACATATGCATCATTCACGCTTCAACTGAAACAAACTATAAGAATCAATTAAAAAACTACTCGATTACTACCTCATAACTGTCTTTTACAACATAGACTGGTGCGGAAATATGTCTTTTTACAGCTTCTAAATGATATTTTTACATCGTTTTTACAAAGAATTTATGGATATGTGTACCTGCATTAATCCCTCGGTTTACGAATTTAAGAGGCATACGCTGTTGGTGCATTTGCAGCACGTACAATTAGAGCTAGCAAAAATGTTAAACCCTGCATTTCCACACGTAGTCACTATCTAGAACAAAATGCAGTTTTTTTGGAAAATAAGTTTACTTCTCGCTTAGCTGTGATGTAACAGCTCACATACCAATCTCTTTAGAAATATGTATGCGTTTTTTAACCAGTCTAATTAACACCATCAGTACTATAAAAGCACGAATCCATGAGCGTTGATCAGACTTCTCATCAGGATGTGCTTGTAGGCTTAGCTAACTTACCGATAAGGAAAGTGAACAGAAGACGGCTAGATCCAACTTGACCGTCGAAACATCGTATAACTTGATACATGTAGGACATATAAAAAACCGTACATGATATCCACATTATATTAAACTGAACAGAGATATCAAATTTGGACCGGTATCCATAAGCTCATAAAATACCCATTTGACAAAAAAAATACCCATTTGACAAAGAGGCCGTTTGAATTCGTCGACCGGTCACTACTATAAGAACACAAACGTGCAACTGTACATCTAATGATAGGCTGATATTAGAATAGTAATCGGTGTTTGAACGTGCGTGATATAATTATTTGATTAATCCTTCTTAAGCAATACTAAGTGTCATTACTGTTGTGATAAGGTGATGATATAAGTGTCATTGTGATACTTGAGATACTAATTGATTATAAACAATGTTACCTTTTGGAGGAAGCGATATTGATCACTTGATCCTCACAGTGCCTATTTTGACCCGTTACCCTTCCGACCACTCCACCAAATCCTACCATAACTGATGTAATAATGCAACTCTAAAATGTATCCAAATTAATGAAATAATATAAAACAATACACAATCCAATATATTAAGTGTATATTTCATTTGAATTGTAAGTTTCAAAAGGTAAGAAACTGACTTGTTCTATATATGAATACATTAAAGTGACTAATTCACTAAAAAAGTACTTGGCGGATTTAAGAATTAAACTTCAAAGAAGTGAGATGGTTCAAAACTGTAGATAGAAGTTCCATTTCTTACCTGCAAGACCAACGAACACATTATCTTAAACTTGTTAGATATGTGTGAATTATTATACAAAAAAGTCACAAACATAAAATTTTAGATGTTGCCAGAGTTTAGAATGGGCACAAAAATAATAAGTCAGTCAATGTTAATCCATAGGTACCAGGCAACGCATCATTCATCACTAAAGTTGACATTATCAATAGGTGTTTGGGCTAGCCTATTTTGAGCTTTTTATCTACATTATTAGGATGTGGAGTATATTATATGTTGTTATAAGGAACTGTATGGACATTTAAGAAAACCTATTATGGAGTATCTCCTCTTTTTTTCTTTCTCATCATCCTTCTTTCAAATAAATATACCACCATCATCACTCCATTTCACACAAATCAAAAACTATCACCGAAACCACCTCGCCACCGTGAACATATCCCACTTTGTCTGACCACCACCGGAGCTGTCACGCGCAGCGACAACGTCCGGCGACCTTTTGTTTAGTTTTGGTTTTTTTCCGGCGAATTCAACGCGTGTGGACCACCACCTCCGGCGAGTTGATGATCCTCTCATTAAAGTGAACCTGATCCAAGTATACCCGCCACCACAGCGCGCGATCGTTCGGCTGTGCCGCATGTTGAGTCTGTCCCCACCACGAAAAAAACCACAACGGAATTTTTTTTTCCGCAAGGCCTAAGTTTCCTTATACCTTATACATGCTTGTCTAATCTTATATTTCCTTTTATTTTTTTGGTGATAGTTTTGCTTTTTTTTTCGACCCTGTTCCTTTCTTTGTTGTTTTATGTTTCTTTAGATTTGTTTGTGTTGAGGGTAGGATAGAGGCTTTAGGAAGTGATGTTAACTTGAGGTCATGTCTTTTCGGACATGGAAGGTTGGGCAGGTATAGCGAATCTAGGAGTGGTAGAAGTGGTAGTAGGGTTAAAGCTTTTTGTAGGATTAGGGTGGGTAGTTGGAATGTAGGCTCTCTTACGAGTAAGCTCTTAGAGCTTGTCGATGCCTTAGAAAGACATAGAGTGGACATCGCGTGTTTCCAGGAGACTAAATGGAAGGGTTTTAGTAATAAGGAGGTAAATGGCTACAAGCTTTGGTACTCGGGCTCTCACACCGCTAGAAATGGAGTTGGAGTCATTTTGAGAGCGTGTCTTAAGGACAAAGTAGTCCACGTGAACCGGTGTAGCGATAGGATCATATCATTAACGTTGGTGATTGAAGGAGAGACGATTAATGTGATCAGCGCTTACGCACCCCAAGTAGGTCTGAGTGAGGAAGAAAAGAAGGCCTTCTGGGATTCTCTAGACGAGGTCGTGAGGGAGTCCCCGACGGACCAACGACTGATTCTAGGGGTGACTTGAATGGGCATATAGGGGCGACAACGGAAAGATACTCGGGTGTCCACGGAGGATTCGGGTATGGAGTGAGAAATGAGGAAGGTCGCTCGATTTTAGATTTTGCTACTGCACATGACTTGGCAGTAGTAAACTCGTACTTTAAGAAGAAAGACCACCACCTAATTACTTTTCAGAGCGGGGGTCGTTGCACCCAAATTAACTATTTGTTGGTGCGACAAGGAGACCTCAAGGCGTGTAAAGACTGCAAAGTATTTCCAGGGGAAGCATGCTCTTCCCAACACAGATTATTGGCGATGGACACTCTATTCAAGAGGGTCAATGAGCCCCCCGAGGTGTAGGAGTGCGGCGACTCGAGAATCCTGTGGAAGAACCTAAATGGTGACGCGGCGGAGGCGTTTAGATTAAGAGTCTCAGAGGGTGTATCTGCACAAATTGAGGCCATATCTGCTAGCGACGCAAATTCTATGTGGAATTTCCTTGCTTGTATCATCGGAGATGCAACAAAGGATTCCTTTGGTGAGGCTTTGGGGTCTTCGAAGACACATACGGCTCATAGGGAATCTTGGTGGTTGTGTGAAGAGGTGCAATCTAAAGTCGCGGAGAAGCAAGCAAGGTTTAGAGAGCTACTTTCGTGCCAGGAAGGTAATCTCGAGGAGCGGCTTAGGGCGCAGGAGAGATATCATTAATTTGCCTATCCCCCTAAGCGAGAAGCTAAAAATGCCGTAGCCCAGGCGAAAGAGAAGGCGTATAAAGATCTGTACAAGAAACTGGACTCCAAAGAGGGAGCAAATGAAATCTTCAGGATTGCAAAAGCCCGACAGAGAAGGAGAAGGGATCTAGGGGACATTTGCTTTATTAAAGATGAAGGAGGTCGTACCGTTACGGATGAGGAAAAGATCAAGCAAAGATGAGGAGAATACTTTTCCTCTCTTTTCAACACGGGAGAACCAGAGGGACACGAAGGAGTTGTGGACCAGAACACACTGCCGCTTATCGACTGCTACTACTCAAGGATTAGTCAGACGGAAGTGAGGACTGCCATACAGAAGATGGGGAGAAATAAGGCCGTTGGGCCAGACCAAATACCCTTAGAAGCTTGGAGAAGCTTAGGGGCTGAGGGTATTAGTTGGCTAACTAGCCTCTTCAACAAGATCTTCACAAGCGCGAAGATGCCTGAAGAGTGGAGACTCAGTGACGTCATCCCTATCTTAAAAAACAAAGGCGATGCGCAAGTGTGCAACAACTATAGGGTATAAAGCATCTTAGCACCACCTATGAGCTACTGGGAGAGAGTGGATTTGAGGAGGTTGCGAAGAAAGACCTCCGTGTTCGAGAACCAGTTCGGTTTTATGCCCGGACGATCTTCAATCGAGGCAATACACCTTATTAAAAGCCTTATGGAGAAGTATAGGGAGAGACAAAGAGACGTGCATTTGGCTTTCATAGATCTAGAGAAAGCGTATGATAGCGTACCACGAGACCTGATTTAGAAGACCCTAATTGACAAAGGAGCATCAAGGAGATACATTAAGGTTATTAGGGATATGTACACCGGTGCGAAGACTCGGGTTCGAACCTCAATTGGAAACACAGAGTTTTTCTCAGTGAAAGTAGGGCTACATCAGGGATCAGCAATTAGCCCATATCTATTTGCTTTGATCTTGGATGAGTTATCAAGAGGGATCCAGGAGGACATCCTATGGTGCATGATTTTTGCTGACGATATTATGCTTGTCTCGGAATCGGCAGAAGGTTTAAACGACAGACTTGAGAATTAGAGGGAAGCACTAGAAGCAAACGGCCTTAGGGTCAGCCGAGAGAAGACAAAATATCTAAGATGTGACTTCAGTAACAGTGAGATCGCCCATAACGAAGAAGTGGAAGTATGTATTGGAGACAAGATCTTACAACCTAAAGAGTCTTTTAGATATCTTGGATTAATGCTGCACAAATCCGGGAGGATTGATGAAGATGTTGCTCACCGCATTAAAGCAGCATGGCTGAAGTGGAGGGACTGGCAACAAGGTCATTTTGTGGTGATAGAAATGTCCCTCTCAAGCTGAAAGGGAAATTCTATAGAGCGGCAATTAGGCCTGCTATGTTGTATGGGTCAGAGTGTTGGCCTATTACAAAAGCTCTAGCTAATAGGATGGAAGTTGCGGAGTTGAGGATGCTAAGGTGGACCTGTGGTAAAACAATGCTTGACATGATCCCTAATGGAGTGTATAGAGCGGAGCTTGAAGTGGAGACTATCATCAACAAGATGAGGGAAGGACGGTTGAGGTGGTTCGGGCATGTCAGGAGAAGACCACAGTCAGCACCAGTTAGGAGAGTAGAAGCTTTGGTTGTCGACGGCATGAGGAGAAGGGGTAGACCGAAACTTAGGTGGGAGGATAGAGTGAAGCTTGACATGAAGGAGCTACTCTTGTCCGAGGACATGACCTCTGATAGGAATGAGTGGAGGGCTAGGACTAGTCTAGGAGGGTAGTTGGTTCCCATTCGGGTTCTGCTGTGCCCTTTTCCTTGCCTTTTTTGTTGTCTTTGTTATGTTTTTAGGCTTTGCTTGCGAGTGGTTTGCTTGTCTTGTGTCTTTTCTTCTCTTTTTGTTTGGCTTTTGCGTGTTAGACTCGGATAGGTTAGAGAGGTGGGCTAGTTTTAGATTAGGAGGTTCGATGGAAGGCTTCGAGGGTTTGGTTGGGTTTGGTTTGCCTTTGTTTGCCTCGTCTTCTTTGGCCTTGTGGTGTTCCTTGCTTCCCTTTCCTTTTGCTTGTTTCTGAGCTTGTGTGCTGCCTTGTTTTGCTTGCCCGTTTGCTGTTGCTCTCTGCTGGTTGGGCCTTCAGCTCTTTTTAAGCTAGCTTGCCCCGCTTTAGTGTTTTATTTATCTTCTCTGTGCCTCTATGTGCTTTTTGCTCTTTTGCTCTCCGTATGCCTTATTATTTGTTATCCGTGTTTGTCTGCCCTTTTCTTGCTTTGCCTACGCTCCATGTTAGTATTGCTTGATTTCTGAGTTTTTTGTGCCTTGCGTTGTGGCTTTTGCCTTTTATTTGTCGTGTCTTATGTGGCCCTGTTATTCCCTTACGTCCCTTTTCTTTTGCTTGTTTTGCTATTGGTATGGTTTTGCCTGTTTGGCCTGCCCGTATGGTGATGCTTTTTTGTTAGGGCATCTAGGCCTTTTCTTTTTAGCTAGTTTGCCTCGCTTTTGTGTGTGTTTAGTTTCTTTGTGTCTGTATGTGCCTTTTGGATCTTTTGCCCCTGGTTCACCTACTCTTTTTTGTATCGCATGTTTGCTTGTCGTGTTTGCCTGCTCCCGTATTCGTTTGATTGCTTTGTGCCTTTTGTACCCCGTGTTGCTGCTTTTGCTTCGTCTTGCTTGTTATGTGCCTTTTTCTTTCCTTTTGTATCTTGTTCCTTGCTTTTTACTTGCCTTTGGTTTCTTGTTCCTCCTTTTATCTTTCTATCGTTACCTTTAGTAATAACTAAAAAAAAGGCTTTCTGTCTCTCTCTATTCCCTTTCTTTTAGTCGGAGGTCTTCCCGGAAGCAGTTTGCTTACCCGTTAAGGGTAGGGGTATGACCTGTCTACATTTCACCTCCCCCATACCCTGCCTGGCGGGATTGGGTATCGTTGTTGTTGTTGTTGTTGTTGTTGTTGTTGTATTATGGAGTATCTTCTAATAACGCGTAAGCAAATTGGTTGCTTCAATAAACTTTACCCAAACACCCCCTACGACCCCTGATAAGTAAAGTCCCAAACACACCATTCCCCCTATCGTTTCTAGTAACTATCTAGGATTTGTTTTAAATTTTGTTTTTCAGATCAACACTCTTTCCATACATCTCTTTCAACACGATTAGCTTGCATCTCTTACATAAGCGTTGTTTACTTATCAGCATGATTACTAAGTAGTTACCAACCCACACATTTATTTTCAATAAGTAAATAAGCATTTCATGTTACCTCAACTCTCCTAAACTCCACTTTCTCAGCACGTTCTGAGGCGGTAACTAAAGAAATTGCTTTTTCGGCCAAGTTGGAAGATTTTACCACCACCGTTGTATTTCCATGAAAGAAGATAGTAATTATCTTCCCCATGTGACTAAATCTTGTAACCAACCATCTTTGGGTGCGGAGGAAGAATGAAAGTGGCTCGACATGGCCTGCAATTCACACATTTGTTTATGCACCATGGTGGCCTTGATCCTAATAATTGCTTGCTTAACCCACAAAATGGCTTATTTGCTATATCAACACATGATACGTAACCACTCAGGCTTCGCATAGCGGTAAAAGGCTGGTGTGCGTGGAGGTGGGCTCAAACCAATGCATTAGTAAGCTAAAAGGTTGAAACCATGGTTACCAATAAAAATACAGTAAGCAACAATCCCAACACCCCTTAAAATCAACAAAGAGTATTAAAAAACAGAACCCTTTTTGTGAATTTGAATTGTGGTATATATGTAACCCTTTTTGTAAATTTGAATCGTGGTATGTATGTATGATAAATTTAACCTTTTTTGGGGTTGGTTTTTTACATTACCTGATATTGTATGTGATACTGTGAAAGATAAGAGTAGAATGACAGTAACAACAACTTTAGGTCCTCCAAATGCCCTAACCTGCGTAAACCAAAAAGACGGAAATGGACGACTTAGTTTGCCTGCAATTAATAGCATAAATCAAATAAGCTCGCAAGCTAGAAGATAAGCTTAAACAAACACCCCCTTACAAAACTAACTCATAGACCTTTATACAAAAATGATGTCTGACCTCATAATAGTACAAGCATGTTTACAAATTGCTTTAACTCGTCCGACTGTAACACAATCCTGTTTAGAAGAAGTGAAGGTGAGTATCTGAATCACAGTATACATAAATCAATATAATGAGTGGGTACTAAGTTTTTTCAATAGGCAACTTAACCCATACAAAACATTCTATTGAAAAATCTGTTACATCTCACACAGTCGCATTCAAGCCAAACAATTATGACATCAAAAATGAAGATACATATACCTCTCGGATATTCCGTTGCAAACATTTGAAAGACGCTGCAACTGATGCTTTTCATTCTTAGTAACTACAGCGAGTATTTCCCACACATCAATTAATTAATTAAAACCATAATTAAAAAAAGAAATAAAAAACAGCACTTACTTATGATATGCCGTTCTTCAGGAGGATACTCCACATGATTAGTGGCTTTAACAATAGCAATCAACATCCTAAAATTATATATAAAAAAACTAAAATCAGGAAAAAGGGAATGAAAAAACAAAATTCAAACAATAAAAACTTACCGGCCAACTCAGTTTTCAAGAACCCACACGCACAGACAAACTGCAACTGACACTATTTCGTTGATACCTATAAGGCTCAAGTGTGCATACATAGAAGCAAAACGATACCTTTAAGGCTCAGGTTTGCAACTGAAACATATCTCATAGGCGGTCAAAACGACGTCGTTTAATCGTCCCAGACTCTCGCGTTTTACATGGGCTCTTTTCTTGGCCCAAAATTAGCATCTAACTATTACCTTTATGCTTCCACCAACACAATCACACTCTCATTCTAATCAATATCCACATCATAAAATCAACTTAAATAAAAACAAATTTTGATTTTTGAAATGGGTGAGTAATTGATCAAAGGGTTTTCCTAAATTTAAACCCATCTTCAATGCAACCATATTCATAATCTTTCCCAAAATCATAATGAAAGCCCTTTTTCACATCAATTTTCTATTGTCAACCAAGGAATATGCAGAAACAAAAAATTAAACACAAACCCTAGTGAAAAAAGTTAAATAAACGAAACTGAGGCATACCTGCAATTAGCTGGAGCTACGAATGCCAAAATTGGAGCCAAATTAGTATCAATATTTTTGTAATGGATTTTCTGTGTTTTTTTGGTGTGGGTCACCGGTCTTCCCCAAACAAATAAATACCCTGAAGCTCCATCTTTAATCTTGCATTTAATTAGTTGTGAAAAATTAAAAAAAGTAACCTGGAAAACTATAAGGGAGGTTGAATAGTTTTCTTGTTTTAAAATGTATTTTCAAAATTTTGTTACCTTCTTATGTGAAGTTTGCACAATATTGATGTTTGATGTATGGGAAATAAAGCAAGTAAGAGTAAGAGTTGGAAAGATTTAGCCAAGGCACAAGTATTTATAGTGGTTCGGCTACAAGGACATCTTCCTTGCCCTACTCCACTCATCGAGTCACCTACTCGAGAGTTCATAAACACTAGTCACTAATCTCCTTTAATCGGTGGAGAAGCCTCACAACGTAGCTTACACCTTTTAACGGTACAAAGCTAAATACCGGATTCTTCACACGATAGAATCAACCCAACAACACTACACTTGATTTACAATGATAATGAATACAACTACAAATACTAAATGATGTACAAGATTCAGCAATGTGAACTTGAAGATGCTATGGAGATGCGAAACAATATTCTTGGAACTTGATCGTCTCAAAGGGGTGTTTGGCAATTTCTTCTTTGAAGAGAATTACCTACAAAATGCTAAATAAAACTATGCAAGAATAGAGAGAATGATCAGTAGATTAGAGGATTTCAAGTTAGGAAGAGGTGAGAAAAATATGAGAAATGGCTTGGTATTTATAGCCAAAAACCTGTACTGTAGGCCGGTTCCGCCGGTTCTGTTGTAGAACAGAACCGGCCAGTATACAACAACAGAACCGGCGCACAGTAACAAAATCTGAATTTTGATTTGCAAAATTTTGGGAGATCATGTGTAATCTTGTAAGATTGCTCAAAGATATGCTGCAAATGATGATGTTATCCATGATTTAAATAATGGTTTGCATGATTTACTTGTAATTCAAAGTAATGCTAAAAATAAAAAAGTAATAATTTTAGTAGGTTATTTCATATAGATTTTACTAATTGTTGTCAACAAAACATGAAAATATCGTAAAATAAAATAAACGTTTTTATCAGTTTATTTGTATTAACAATCTCTCCCTTTTTGTTGATGACAAAAATAAAATCTAATGGAAGTAAATTAGTTAAAATGAATTTGTTTTTGGATTAAGTTTTAGAATTCATTTTACTTCCCTTTTCCCTTATGTTTGTTTTACTTCCCATCTCCCCCTTTTTGTCAAAACAAAAAGATGCAAAGGTCACGGAGAGGTATCCAACAATTAGTTGGAATTGATATGTGTTAATGCGGAAAGCTCCCCCTTGATGGGTGCTAAACATTATAAATATGCTGCAAAAAAATGTTAGACATAAAGAGATGTGCTCTCCCTGCTTTAGGAGTACCTACAAAAGAAAAGTTAGAAGCCAAAGTACTAAACTGCTTTCTGTAGAACCGACGTCCGCGGTTCAGTTCCTTGAATGGAACCGGCTTTGATAGCCGATGGAACCGGTTAACCTTAAAAAGTCAAACCTGTGGGTTTTCTAAACAAAGTATATATATATATATATATATATATATATATATATATATATGAGCAAATTAATTATCAACAACATACAATAACAAGCATTATAACATTGATTAATTTCGAATTACAATATTTATTCATCATAACATTAAGAAAGCAAAAGATTCTTAACGAACTATGATTTATTCTACTTCTAATGTCCTAGACTAGTGATGTGTCGTTGTGTGGTTGATTATTTTATGATTTCAAGTTTTAAATTTATATTTTGCCGACTTTACCAAAAATAATACTTTAACGGGTAGTGTACCCGGTCAGATGGGAGTTTCGTGGTAAGTAGGGTGTCGATCACTAAGAGCGAGAAACAATCTTTTAATTTATTAATATTTTGGTTATCTAATCTAAGTTAGTTCTATTCTATGCTAAACCTATGTTAATCCTAAATCTAATGGATATGGGGGTTTCAGTCTGAGAGACTAGCACGGGTTTTGTGGTGACTAAAACCAATTCAAGACACAAAAACGCACGTAAGCAAATTAACAGAAGATAAAAGAGCAGTCAAGCCAAATATAAGAAAACTGTATTAGCCATTATTAATCCGATTAGAATGTTGGTTTGTTTATTTTAGTGCAATGATTACTTATCTCGAGGCGGCATATCATTCTTAAGACTTAGTCGTTACTTCTTCCTAAGACCTAGATACGAAAGAATTCTGTCACAATTAAACGTATCCGCATAAAGCATCCTTATTTGCTAATTATAATCTATCTTAGGGATTAAAGCAATGGTGATCTTGTTAAACCCTAGCTCATAGAGACTTTAACCACTTATTGCTTAATGGCAATTCATACACTAGTAGTCCACTAACCAAATCTTTACCAATTAATTAAGAGCGTACTCGTTGATCCCAAGGGTCACCTGCCGGTCCAACTAAAGGCAAAGATAGGTCGTTATTTGTGATCCTATTGGTCTAGATGTATTAATTACTATATGGAGAGCCATCCCGGCATCTAGATTACTTGGTCCGTATCACTAGATCCAGTTGAATGATAGGTCGCATACAAAAGCACGTAAACAAGTATAAATTGATAAACATAAACAAGCATTTAACGATAAATTAAGCAATCGAGATAAACAAACCAAACATTCAGATATTTATAATAATGGCTAATACCCGAAGGTATTAGCCTTCAAACGTCATGATCAATACACAAGTAATAATTTAGCCAAGGTAAACTAACCGAGTCAACAAATGATACCAAAAACTGAACGATTACAAGAGTATAGGAGATTACAAGTTGTTTCCTATGGAATTAATTACGTTGCTCCACCTCTTTTGCTCTTCTTCTCTTCTGAAAATCGACTTTTATGGTTTAGGTATCGAAAATATGATTTAGCACACTTAAAACTTGTTTTTGAGTTTTCTATTTATAAGGTCTGGAATTTGGTCGATACGGCGTATCGAAAGTCTTGGATACGGTGTATCGGGGGTTTCTTGGAGTAGGGATCACATTCGATATCTTCCAGAATCTTCACATTCTGTAACTTGAATATGGCGTATAGGATTCCTCTATATACGGCGTATTGAATCTTGTTCCTTCGTGGTCTTTAGTGAATTGCAGGCACAAATATGTCGTATCTTCCTTGATGGATACGGCGTATTGGTATGTCAGAATCAGTAATCTTCATATTTCTTCGTTTAAGCTCAAGAATGCGTGCCTTTTAGCTAATCTTCACCAAGTACTCCATAATTACTGTAATTCTCTTTGCAATAATTACACAAAATAGGTTAATTACATGGGATAAATGATGCTATAAAAGTGACGTTATTTGATGTCATAAAATATCCCCCTACTTGAATCCTACTTGTCCTCAAGTAGCCTTTAGAAGTTTACAAATTGTATCCCTAAGGATTTTTCTGTTTAAGCATTTATTTGATCTATTACAAGTACACAACCAAACACCTCACGAAATAGATAGATGAAAACACTCAAATCACTCAACTAATCTATGTGATAACATGTAACTAATTTGCTCAATTGCCCGGTCATGACGAGTATTCTATTATAAGCTTGGCAAGGATACACATCTCCACCACTACAGCTAAAGAGTAACAAGTTTATAAAGGTAAAATGGGTTTTTATAATAAGGCTTAGGGTTGATCATTCTACAATCTTTCACCAAATGTACCACACCAACAAGGCAGTTGAATCATGCATACATGGCCGTAACGACGGAATATACATGCATATCCTCATTCGCGTAAAACCCATGGTTAATGATTAGGAAAGAGAAATAAATTATTGTTAAATAAAAATTATGAAGCAAATAGATTAAGTCTAAGATACAAGTTTCTAGACACTTTTCCTGACCATTACCATGATAAAGACACAACTATTTACTCACGTCTTGATCATAGATCAAAACAACAACCAAAGTTGGCGTTCCCGTAACGGTCAACTTCCCAATCATCCCAAACTTTACATACTTTACAAGACAAGTGGCGATATCTACCACTTCATACAAAACTTTACATCGTTGATTTATAAGACGTATCAACGAATAATCGATCCCTCAAATAATTCCTCCGGTAATGCTTTTGCGAAACGGTCATCTTCAAACTTTTTTCCTCTTTTTTGTTGTGATTTTTCTGATTTTTTCGATTTTTTTATAATAACTACGAATCTAGATGTAATTTCACCATCTTCATGATCATAATAATTCCGGATAATTCCTTTGATAATTCTTCATTCTTCGGACGTACCAATAATTGTGATGGTAGTAAAAATACAAGAGTTTTTAACTACTTTATACATTCCTATTTGTAATGTGCAAATTTCTTTCCAACCATACCAAAAGATAGAAAATTGACACAAGACTCGGGAAATACATAATTTACACTTTAAGCAACTAGCAACTGTAAATGGACTTAATCTAACATGGTAGGCTAAGGTGTAACGAAACAAATAGTAGGTGTTATTCCTAAAGAATTGGCTCTACAGGTTTTTCTAGGGGTATCTTCCTCTTATAATGAGAGTAACAAAGGGTTTGTACGGGGGTTAACTAACCAGTGTAGTTAGTTAATAAACAACATAAATATGCTTTTTGGGTGTAATCCTAAAAATTTACCAATTTAAACAAGTTACTCCATCTAAATCCATAGTACTCATCACTGTGATCTCGAATAGATACACTAAACCAAGTTCTAAAGTCTACAACATCACCGACACACTCATATGTTTGTGGAATTTGGGTAAACATTTGGAAACGGATAAGGTTAAATCCTTACAATATCTAATAAGGGTTGTTATGTGCGGGTTATGTATCAAGTAATTTCACAAAAGTATGCTTGAATTTTTTTTTAATTTGAGCATGATTTAAGCGTTTTAATGTGAAAAAATAGGACAAGTATACATTCTAATTCCCATCCCCCCAATTGAATTATACAACGTCTTCGTTGTATGAATAAAACATTAAAACGGTAAATTAAAAAGAATTAGAATGAGAAACTCCCCTGATATTTGCTCGGTAATGATTCTCCATGTAGATTTATTGAGCAAGAATTTCAGATTGCAGATACATCACCAACATTCGTCGATTTCCTTTCACGAGGTCATGTATAAAATTTAGGAAAAATATTGCATTCCTATCTTGGTACCTACGGTTAATTTAAATAAACTAAACAAACTGGACAGGAGACTAATACGCCGTATCCATAAACTGGAATACGCCGTATAAAGACCTGTAAAAAGTATCTAAATACGGGTCAGTCTGCCGAATACGCCGTATCAAGTGCATGAATACGTCGTATTGACAGAACTGACAATAATGTTTTAAAAGTGCATAAAAATAAAGACTGATAACGTCCAGACACTCAATACGCCGTATGGTATAGAGCGGATACGCCGTATTGATGTCTGGGAAGACAGACTCGATAAAATTAAATAACAATTCGGGTTGTCTCCAGGGAAGCACTTTTGTTTACAGCTAAGTCTTTAAGTTAGACTTGTTCTTCAACTTCCATTCACTCGTCTCTGGTTACCATCCATCCTTCGTCCATCATGCGAAAGATTTCTTGGTATGCTCGGCATGCTTCTTTACTAGTGCTTGTAAAATCGTCGTACTCGTCTTCCTTTATAGCAAAGTACTTTTCATCATCTCCGAATGAATACTTGATCATCATATATCTTTTAATTTGGAAAACCGTCAGCTCTCGAGTGGTATCATCACATAATTCACGTTCTTCTTCATTCTCATCATGTTCATCCATGTATTCTCTTTCCGCATGATCGTGGTTGGAATCCTCATAGTTGTACCGACTTCTCTAACTTTTGTAACTTGACTTATCATCATCATCATCAATAATTCCTTCCATGATAGCTTTATTTCTTAAAGCTTCGTCTTTCAGCTCGCCATCCTCTAAGGCTTCGTACCATTCATATTCCTGATAATGGAGTGAGTTTCCAACAATGTAAGCTCCAGGCAAGTTTCCTTCATTACAGTATCCATCATTCTTCCAACTACAGGTTGGCTATTTTGAACATCCAGTTTTATAATTGAAAGGCTTGCAATCATGTTTGACTGGTGTGGGTTCTTCCCATGTTCCATTATCTATCCATGGTTTCTCATGCACCCATGGTATATCTTTGTTCCATTCGTATATCCAGTCATCCTTGTAATCCTCATAAGTCTTAAATCCTTCGATGTCTTTAGTAAGCAAGTGATAACATCAAATAATGTCACTTTTATAGCATCATTTATCCCATGTAATTAACCCATATTTTATAATTATTGCAAAGAATTGTTACTTAATCATTTGTATTTGAGAATTGCAGTAATAATGGAGTACATGGTGAAGATTAACTAAAAGGCACGCATTCTGGAGCTTAAACGAAGATATTTTAAAGATTACTGATTCTGACATACCAATACGTCATATCCATCAAGAAAGATACGGCGTATCCGTGCCTGGACTTCACTAAAGACCACGAAGGAACAAGATCAATACGCCGTATCCAAAGAATCCTATACGCCGTATTCAAGTTATAGAATGTGAAGATTCTTGAAGATATCAAACGTGGTCCCTACTCCAAGAAACCCCCAATACGCCGTATCGAAGTCTTTCGATACGCCGTATCGACCTTTTTCCATACGCTATAAATAGAAGACCCTAAACTTAGTTTTAGGTATGCAAGTGAATCCCTAAACCACCAAGTCGACCAAGAGACGAATAAAGGAGCATAGAAGGTCAGAAAAGAGCCTCAAGATCATAGGAAAACTCTTGTAATCTTCGCACAACCAAATACGTGTTCGGTTAAGGTTTCTTTTCCTTAATCGTTCATATATGAAACCGTGTGTATTTTTACAATGACTATCGGTTGATACCTTTAGGTATCAGCCATGTTTATGAAGGTTTAATGTTTGGTTTGTTTATATTGATTGCTTAATTTATCGTTGATTGTTGATTATGTTTATCAATTTATACTTGTTTACGTGCTTAAGTATGGGACCTATCATTCAAGTGGGTTTAGTCCTACATATTTAATGCGCTTCAACTTCGGTGTTGTTTGGGCGTAGGCTAAGAGTCCGGGATAGCTCTCCATATTGCAAATTTATATATCTAGAATCATAGGATCACAAATATTGATCTATCTTTGCCTTTAGTTTAGTGAGCTTAGTTGGACCAGCAGGTGACCTTGGGATCAACGAGTACGTTCTTATTCCATTGGTAAAGACTCGGACAGTGGACTACTAGTATAAAAAGCCGTTAAGCAGTAAGTGGGTAAAGTCTCAATGAGCTAGGGTTTAGTAAGAACACCATTACTAATCTCCTAAGATATATTATAATCAACAAATGCTTGCTTTATGCAGATGCGTCTAATTGTAACAGAATTAGTGTGTCTATGTCTTAGAAAGAAGTACCGCATAAGTCTAGGAATTATATGCCCTTCGAGATAAGACAATCATTGCACTAATAAACAAACCTGCATTTTATCAGATTATTCATGGTTGATATGTTTTCCTTACATTAGTTCTTGACCGCTTCTCTATCGTTGGTTTGTCTTCTTGTGTGTGTTTATTGCTTTACTTGTCATCAAAACCTTTGTAACAACTCGAGTTTTTGGCCGACGTTTGCTCCGAGCCGCGATTTATTTTCTACGTTCGATTTGGAATAATCATTTTTCGTTTTGGGCGATTTGATAAAAATCATCGTTTTGGCTACGTCGCAAGCCGTGCTTCGGATTTTATCCGTGTAAGCGATTTATAATTATTTTTTTAATCTCATATTTTTGCTCCGGAAGTTAATTATTTTATTTTTAGTGTTTCATGACCTTTTCCCGCGTCTTAGCCGAAACCGTGTCAAAACTATATTTTTACATGATTTAACATTTTTATTAAATGTTTTAAGCCAAGTTAAATTTGACGAAGGAAAATATTTACAAAATTATAAACCCGAGCCTATGGTTGGTTAAGGACCGAAACCAACACTCATGTGTTATATTTGATAAACCTTTGAAAGACTAAGGACCATTTGTGTCATTATCCTAAACTACCTACCTTATAAATACTAACTAATACACACACAAAATCATTTTTACCAAAAATGATTCATCTCTTCTCCCTCTTTCTCCCCTCACAGTCGGCAACACCACCACCATCACCAAAAACCGTCGTCGAGCTACATGCAACACGATCCAACTAGAAAATATTCATCCTTACACTAAAACAAACATATCCCAACAAGAATTTTCGACATGCATCAAGTATTTTGCAAGTTTTGAATCGAATTAGTTTCTTGAAGATTTTTGGGTGGATTTGGGTTTAAAGGTAGTAGATCTAGTGCTTTGTAAGAATTGGGTTGTTAATTTTTTTTAGAAATGATTGATTCGGGTTGTTCTTAGGTTCGGCTAACAAGGTAAACAAAGGATGGGTTCGAGTTGATTTTTGATCTTGATTTATCTACTTATTGTAAGTTACTTTTAATTTTATTTTTGTTTGATCTTGTGTTTTTGTTGTTGCATGTTATGGATCCACACATGCTTGGGTTAGATTAAGTGATTAAAGTGTTTGGATGATTGGATCGAGTTTAGATGACGGAGATAAGTTAGTTAAAGAGTATTTGTGAAGTTGTTGTGAAGTGAAAATGGCGATTTAGTAGGTTTCTAAATAGGTATTTTTAAGCAGGAAGTTTAGCTTAGATTTTGAGGGTCGCGAAAATATAAAAACAGGTTTTTTTAATTTAAAAATACGATAGAGTTCGTCCTAATGAACGTTTTGATTGGTGGATCGTTTCGTAACTCCCAATAACGAAGTTTTTATGGCCGATTGAAATTAGGAAAATTAAATACATGCTAGTTTAGCACTTGATAATTTTTGAATCTGCGCAGAAAATTAAACGCCCATTTCGACCACTTTCGAGTCCGTTTTAGCCTTCCGGCGAAACATGAAAGTTGTCTGAAATGCCGTTTCGCTTTTGACATGTAAATTTCAGAATTTAACGATTTAAAATGAAGAAGTTAGGCCAAGCCGAGGATTAGAAAAATAAAATATATATATTAAAAACTGGCAGAAACTTGCAGGGGCATTTTCGAAATGTTGTCCGAAATGTCGTTTTACATCAAAATGCTTTAGAGTCCGAGTCGTGAAAATATATTTTAGCGGGTCATTTTGGAAGGGTCAGACTTAAGAAAAATTTATAATAAAAGTCAAACAAGAATTCAAAATGTCATTTAGTCGTCATAAGTGTTGTTCGGGTTAATAAAAATAATAATAAATATTATTTTTGGGTTAACACTATTTTAAGACCGTCGGTCGTTTCTAAATGTGGCAAGTCTATAAATAGAAACTTTTATTATATATATATGAAATGTGACGTCGGGGATGTGAATAAGTAGTTAGGCATTGGTGTGTTGGAGATTGTGGAAAGAGGAAAATATTTTTGGTATTAATATACTCGAATACCCGGACTTTCTAAAGATAGTAACTTTCTAAAAATAGAAAGTTTCCGAAAATAGAAAGTTTTCAACAGAGTAACGCAACTTAATTAAGGAAGGAAATCTTAGTTTTTAATCACTTAATGGATAAGGATTAGGGGCGTAGGTGTGGATCTCATAGCATGTTACTTTATATATATAAGTATATATACGTTGCAACGATCCTATGAGTCGATGGTACTCCAGTATTTCTCTAATTGTGCGACATAATTCTAGGTCGTGGTTGAGTTATTCATTGTTGATACTTCGTGGTTGATTGATTGGTTGATCATCGTCTTCAATCAAGGTGAGTTCATAGCCTCGCTTTTTAATGTTTTAAATGTTTTATAAACCCGCGAGGGGGATACATGCTTGTTTTGAAATTATGAACACAAGTGGTTTTTATGGTAAGCTGGAACCGTTTGATATTATCTGCATGAGTCGCTATTGCTAAAGTCCCTAATATCGTGAACCGTTAACTTACGCCTTCGGGGTAAGACGCTTGATACAAATAATAGATCTATTGGGTTGACACCCTGTCCGGGGTCTGAATCCTGAATTGAATAGAGAACACCCTGTAACGGACATTTTGTATTGTAGAAGTAGATGGTATGTGGCAATTGTACCATAGAAATGTGGGGCAAACTTTGTGCACAATCACTACATCAGGATGTGTACGGTCAAGGTGTCGGTGTCACGAGCTCAATGCAATAATGGATTGAAAGTTTTCCTTTATGCTTACAAGTTTTGATATTATACTTGTGTTCCGCTTTTGGTTATAAACTCTATGAATTCACTAAACTTTTGTTGACGTTTTTAGCATGTTTATCCCAGGTGATTATGAAGTGCTTGCTTGGATGGGAATGGTGCGTGGATATCAAGGATCGGGACTCGGTGAATATTTCACATTCAATAAAATGTTTTGGGGAAATTAAGTCGTATTTGACTCATTTAGAATTATTTTTCCAAAACTGTTTGGGGACCTGTGTACTCTGATCTTTTAATAAAATCGAATGTGATACTTATTTTAAAAACGTCTCTTTTAAGGTCGTTTTCTGTAACTTGTGTGTATAAACTATGAAGTAGCACCCCAGAGTGGTATTCCACTGCGTTGTGATTTTGGGGGTGTTACAGATTGGTATCAGAGCATGAGTTGTAGCGAACTAGGTCATTTTTCAAAAACCTGGACTACAACTGATTTCAAAACTTTTCATGAGTCTTTCACTGTTGTCCAATATCCGCGCGCGCGTTGTTCTCGATCCTTAGATGCCTTGTGTGATGCTTTTAATTGCATTATATGTGTGTAACCAGTGGGTGACACTTGGTGTAAGTAATATGTAGGTATATGTATTTATATATACGGCATTCGTTCTATAATGAACTAATATATATATATATATATACATATATATATATATATATACATATATATATATATATATATGTATTAACTCCTACCTCACGTACATTCGTTTTATGATAAGTATTGATGATGTATGATGGAAGCATCGTTGTTATATGATGAGTATAATTTCGTGTATGTATAAATGATATATGAGACTGTTGCTAATATAAGCATCATGGACGCGACACTATCTCCCGATTGTGTGTTCGATTTTCCCGTGCTATGTGTCGTTTGAGAACGTCTATTTTTGGAACTTTCAAATAAAGTTGCCGTGTTGTGTTTCGATTCCCTTGCATAGACCTCTACCTAGTAAGTCTTAAAGGTTGAATTCTGGAAACCCATAAGCTTTGTGTTTAAAAGTGTGCCAAATAATTAGGCACGGCTTTGTATTGGGGTTTGGATGAATTAAAATGGTGTTTGGTTGGATTTGAATTGGGTTTAGAAGACTCTTTCGAACCGACAGGTTGTTTGTTGTTTTTGAAATGATTTTGACCTGAAGGATTCTGTAAAGTATCCTGGGTTGTAGATCTATGTATGTGGTATGTTGTTTTTGATTGCTTGTGCATGTTCGCGTTGTATGATAGTAGTAAAGTCAGTCACTGAGATGTGCGGGTTTTGGTACTAGGTATGCATGGGGACGAGATGCAGTTATAAATACGGTGGCCAACGTAATTATAAATGTATCGCGACTCACGTATACTTACGTCATCCTGCTCGCTCAAATTAGTGTTGACACCATGGGATCGTATATGAGTATTGTTATGGTATGTATCTAGTGTTGTTTGTGTTTTAGTTGGTTTGGTGAAAATTCCCAAGTATTGGGTAATTACAAGCCGGGTTTGAGATTTTTACCTTTGGTTTTGCTCCGAGAGCATGATTATTTGATTTTCGTGTTTTATGGCCTTTATATATATTAGCCAACCCTCGTACCTAACGTTGCCCATGTTCTCCCTCGTATAAATAATGCCGCCAAAGTGCTGGCCGGCTTACTGCCGCATCGCAAGGAGGGGAACGGGTGGACGAGTTGGTAGATGAGGTAGAGGAATGAGAAAGCCTAAGAGAGGAAATGTTGATCAAGTCGATGTTTTTGTATTAACTATTCAAAAGGAAATTATGGTACATGTAGAGGACTCATAGGTCTATTACCTTCAATTGGGCTCACATCGATGATATCCATAGGTTTCAGATTTCAATCGTTTCCGTAAGCTACAAAAATTTGAATTTCTTAAAGACTGCTTTTGATTAACAGCTTGTTGGGAGTGTTTTTAAATATTTTTGGTATATAAAGACCTGGGAAAATTTGATTAGGAGATAGAAACTTACTAGGTACATGTAGGAATTCTGATGGAGTTGTATTGACACTCGACAAATGAGTTATCGCCGAAACGACAAAACTAGTCAAAAAATTAAGACAAGAATTTAAATGAGTAATAAGTCTAAGAATTTATATGGAAACACCTGAATATGTGAAAATGGAGGTTCAAATATTGAACAAACTTAGACTTGAGCGGTTGTTCCAAGCTTTGTGGACTCACGATTTAAGAGATATGTTGAAAGTGATGAGGAGATACAATCTAGAAAATAATCAAGAAGCTAAAGGTTTATTGGTTTGAGGTCATTGTTACCTCAAAATTTTTATCTTATCACCAGTGTTGTGATTGTGCATTCTTTAGTCATGGTTTTGATTTAGAGCTCTATGCGGGCTATGTATGTGATGCTCTAGTAGCATGCATGGTTTGGGTTAGGTTGCCATTGTTACCTTAGATTTCATCCTATTTCGATATGATCCGGATTTTTAGGAAAGTGCAGCGGTTCCCGCTAGCACTCTTTTGCGCTTGTATCTTCTTTGTTTACCCTTATCCTTGTTGGATGTTCTTTATACTTGCTATGATCTTCAACTTTAAACCAACATGATGACATTTTACAAATCAATGATTTTGACCCGTGAGCCATTTTAAACGCTTATAAAAAAAATTATGAATGCCATTCTACAAAGCATGCCGATTTCAAACCATCTGAAAAAAAAATTGCAACTCCAACTGAAATGATATTTTTATAGATGATGGAAAAATTCAAATTGTGTAGAGACTTAGAAGGTCACTTGGACCTGACCTTGTGGAAGAGATTTTGATGGAACTAGTCGTTGTAAGTAAGCTTAGGAGGGACTATGAAGTTTAGGTCGCCTAAGAAGTGGACCGGTTGCTTGTTATAGCAAGACTTAGTATGAAGTCGGATTGAATATCCGCATGCCGTGTAACTGCGAATTTTTGAGAACTAGAATCGGCATAGAATGTCACTGCGAATGGGTATATATGCATATACCCGGTAGTTTATGTGATAAATGAATGAAATTGGTTAGATGGTGAGATACCGAGAAACTTGGTATCGACATTGAGAAAAGATCTTCTTGGGGTCAAAAGACCGCCAAAGTGAATGAAAGCTGAGTTTAAATAACTCTAAGGACAGTGAATAAGACTTTTCCTACATTAAATGTGTAGCATTTTTTTGTACCAACCAATGACCGTGAATGAGGCCTTTCCTACGGCGAAATGTATATTACCTTTGTTATGCTGACTAATGGCGGTAAAGGAAATTTTCCTACGTTAAATGTGAATTATTCTTGTTGTATCAACTGATAGTCATGAAGAAGACTTCTTTCTCCGAAACGAAAGGCTGTGGCAACATTGTTCGACATAAGTGTTTGGTCATCAAGGATTGAGGAAGAGTCCTATGCGATGCTTGACCTACAGTTGGGTGTAGTGATTCTTGCTCCTTGATTGAAAGGACTCTAGTCGCGCGAAGCCAAGTGAAAGGATCGGAACCCTAATGGAGCCCAATGGCGACATCCGTCACCATTTCCGAAAGGGGGGACAATCGAAATGGCTTACGCCTCGAGTCGAAGGGAATGAAGTTGGGAATTCAGAAGAAATCGTTGTCTTTGAAAGCATGGATGTTGAACCCTTGATGCTCGGATAGTTCTTGTTGATCTTTTATGTTTTGTTGCGGGAGCACCGCCGTTGAAATTCGTGAAAATGTGTCTTCTATGTGCTTCATTGTTCGCTAAATGTGGGCGTATATGTCGTCGCTTCTATGTGATTGTTTAATATGATTTGGATCGGATGAGTACGCCTACCCAAAGGATCGGATAAACCCTAGAAAATTTTTAGTGTGAAGGCCCAATTCTGAAAACAAAATTTGGGGATACACTACGATTAGTTGTTGCATTCGTCAACCATGACGTGAAAGAGGGTAACAAAACATACGTTAAAAATGTGGCTTACGCCTCGGAGTCCTAAGGGAAACTGAAAAGTTATGGAACATCAGAAAAGAAATCGTTGTCTAGTTATAAGAAAGTGCATGATTGTAATGAACCACCAATTCTATGCCATCGGATGAGTTACTTATTGATCTTTTAGGTTTTGTTGCGGGATAATTCACCGCCACGCGCGGTTTGAAACTCCGTGAAAATGTGTCTTTTAAAATTGTTTTGCAATCACTGTTCGCTAAATCTGTGGGCGTAAAATGTGCTGTCTCGCTTCTATGAGTGTATTAGTTTTATGATAATGATTTGGATCTTGCATGATGTAGCGCCTGACCCAAGGTTTATTGTCGAAATGGGCTTCGACTACATCTATTTAGCATGCATAAATTAGTATGTATGGGTTAGGACTTAGCCATGATTAAGCTCAGAATCCGTTTCGAAATAGTGCTTGACTTTTAAGCAAGATAGTATAATTTTTTATGGATGTTGGAGAGGCGAAACCTATTTTCCGCCTACCCAATATAGAGTAAAATGTCTGGAAATTTGATCATCGAGTGGTCATCCCCGGTGTTTAGCATGGATTAAATTCTAAGGCTACACATAGTAATAATTCGAACAAAACATGTTTACTTCTTTGCTAAGGCTTCATATGAAAGACTACGAAAGAGCATAGGTTTCTTATTTGCTAAGGCTTAAATTATAATCGAGCATTGGTAATGTGTGAAAATTTGTTGTTAAGTGCTTAATTATAAGCGAGCAAGGACTATTTAACATATTAAGTGCACTTCTTAAGCCGATAAGTTGAAATTGATGGGTGGGTTATTGTATCGTAACTAGTAGTACCTATATTTGAGAATAAAAATATTGTGAATGACAAAATATTTGTATCAGATCCACGCGTGTAAATGATTTGATATCTATAAAAATAATTTATGTGCTATCCTAAGCCGATATGTGAAATTATGGGTGTATATGTGTATAGTACTATAGTACTTTTTGAAGTAGTCGTCTACTCCAATATATGGAGAGCGGCGTGGTGATTTTTGGAATATTTATTTTCCGCGATTTTATGTGTGTTCATTTGGCGTATGTGGTCGATTTTGGTTGGTAAGATTTACCATTGTTTTTGTGTTGATCTTTTGCCTCATATTTTACGAGTGTAACATCGCGTATCCGTCGCGTGAGAACGTATGAGTCCGTTCGAGGATGAGAACCAATATCTCTATGAGTGAGTTAGGACGGGTAAGTAAGATTGAGCACCGGGACGGCGCTCCCTTAAGGTGGGTAGAATGTAACAACCTGAGTTTTTGGCCGACGTTTGCTCCGAGCCGCGATTTATTTTCTACCTTCGATTTGGAATAATCATTTTTCGTTTTGTGAGATTTGATAAAAATCATCGTTTTAGCTATGTCGCAAGCCGTGCTTCAGATTTTATTCGTGTAAGCGATTTAGAATATATTTTTTTTAATCTCATATTTTTGCTCCGGAAGTTAATTATTTTATTTTTAGTGTTTCACGACCTTTTCCCGCGTCTTAGCCGAAACCGTGTCAAAATTATATTTTTACATGATTTAACATTTTTATTAAATGTTTTAAGCCAAATTAAATTTGACGAAGGAAAATATTTACAAAATTATAAACCCGAGCCTATGGTCGGTTAAGGACCGAAACCAACACTCATGTGTTATATTTGATAAACCTTTGAAAGACTAAGGACCATTTGTGTCATTATCCTAAACTACCTACCCTATAAATACTAACTAATACACACACAAAATCATTTTTACAAAAAATGATTCATCTCTTCTCCTTTTTTCTCCCCTCACCGTGGGCAACACTACCACCATCACCAAAAACCATCGTCGAGCTACATGCAACACGATCTAACTAGAAAATATTCATCCTTACACTAAAACAAACATATCCCAACAAGAATTTTCGACATGCATCAAGTATTTTGCAAGTTTTGAATCGAGATAGTTTCTTGAAGATTTTTGGGTGGATTTGGGTTTAAAGGTAGTAAATCTAGTTCTTTGTAAGAACAAGGTTTGTAACCCGCGCTCCGCTGCAGAGCGCTGGTGTTCGTTAAGGATGGATGTGACTCAGCGGGGTGTCTGTGAACGGAATATTATATGCGATGAAACCTTATATTTGTAGGTTTCTTTGGCATTAGCAACAGTAAAGCTAGCTTGAGTGGTTATCAATAAGCAGAGCGAGAGTAACATATAAGTTGACAAAAAAGCAATACCGCAAAATTATCAATCTGGGTAGTACACAAAAACATCAAACAATACGATCTTACATGTAAGTCGGCTATAAACATTCAATTAACTTTGAATAGTATTGTGTGTTTTTGGCTGAAAAGTTCCAACTACTTCCTGCACTTTTGTTTATGAGGTTGGTCTCTGGCTCTCTGTTGCATGTCTTTTACGGAGATGCAGCCTTCCGATTCAGTTCTTGAGCCTGCCAATGCAATGCTACAGCCCGATGAATCAATCCGTTAGCCAGCCGCTGCAATGCTTCAGCCTCGCCTTCGAATGCATTAGCCTTATATAAATATGCATTAGCCTTCCATAAATTAGCCTTCTGTAGATAATGTTCCTACAGAACATGCATGTTTTCGGTTAAATAAGCATAATTGTATGTTTGGCACTAATCATTAGAACATATTTCCTTCTAAAAGTGTTTCCTCGTAGCAGTCTATCTATTGCTTGCAAGAGTGTTTTCTCATGAAGTTCTGCGTGATTTAGGAAGGCATATAAATAGGAGTGTTGCTGCTATCACACAAAACCTACTTTTAGGTTAATGGAAGGTATTTTCAGCCTTTTTAGTCCAAGGTCTGTATTTAATTGTCTAATTCAAGTTGCGTGCGTGATAGAAGAACAGGTGACAACTGTTGTAGTTTATAGTTTTGTTTTCAGGAAAGTAGCGAATGTAAATCAAATAAAATGTTGTAGTGAAATTGGTACCTGAAGTGTGTCATTTACTGCTGGTTGATCTTTCAGTGGTTGCGATTTTGTCCAAGATGGCTTCAACGGTAAAGTCTCCTCATCCATTTCTTGTGGAAGAACTGAAGTGGATTTAGAAGAAGTGTTTCTTGCCTATGATGCTTTGTATTTTGGGAAGTATTTGTCGTGGGTCTGCTTCTGCGTACTTTGCTGCCATCTCAGAGCACAGATGACCGGTGACTTTGTCGCCGACTGGTGTGAAGAATGTGAAATGTCCGTTTGCGGTTCCGTCTGTGACCGTAGCCTTAAAATGTACCTGTTATTTTAGTTGGAGTATAGTTATTTTGCTTTGTAAGTTATCGTTGTGAATATATATGCAATTTATTTTTGTCTTTTGTCGTTTTACCTGTAAGTGGGTTGCTCTGGTTGTCCTTGATCAGCGCATTCGTATTCGGGACCTCTATTGTTATTCGGAGTGGAGACACCCTGATGATTCATTGTAGTTTGCCTTCTGACATAATTGTACCGAGAAGGTCGTTTCCACTTGCTCGTGTTATAAGAAAAAGGTTGGCTGATGGAAGACCCTGCTCATAGTAATAATAAACAAAAAGTAATCTTTACAAACGGTTGTTACTATATCAAAAACATGTGACTAAAGCAGTAAATAACAAAACAAAGGCATCTACCGACGTGGGATTAAAGTAGTAAAGAACAAAAGAAAAATCTCAACCTGCATTAAAAGCATAATTGGCATGACGACGTTCAGAGTTAGAAGAAGAAGCTTGATACACAGACCTGTCAGTAATGATAGCAAACAAATAGGCATCTTTAGACACAGTTATGATTATATTATCGAAGTGTAGACCTGAAACACAAGAAAACCGTATTACCTTTATCATTATCATGGTGGAGCTTTAATTTCTTTAAAAGTGGTAGTTGTTCTGCAATACTGATTAAATGTCCGAGTGTTATAAAAACTTCACAATCAAACAGTAACAACAAAGAATTGTCTTAGAAATTTAATTAGCACGTCACTAACCTCCAAGATGAGCAATAAGTAACAGAAATGTCGGTAATAAAGCTCCTGTTTCTTCGGATTTCCCAACAGCTATGTTTGTAAGACACCAAGCTGCTTCAAGCAACTGCATTGTAGACATCAGACGATTCATAATCACAAAATAAAAATAACAGTAACCGTTATACCTTCCAGCATCTTTAGGACTAAACTCGACGTCATTACACCCCAAACTCCTCGCATACGCCAACATACTCCTCGCCTTCTCCACCACTTGCTCTTTACTCATTTTCAACTTATATTGCATATGTATCTCACTCGTGGCTATAAACGTATGTATCCTCGGATACTTTGCCTACTTCACCGCCTCCCACTCCTTATCTATATTGTTCTTATTACATCTCGTGAACCCACATATCACCGACACATGCACCCCCTCTTTTCCACTCACCCCGCCATTTCCCGCCAAACCCACTTCACCACCAACTTCTCCGGCGAATTTTCCAGCCAGAATCACCCCTGCACGACAATTGAAGTACATGAAACATCTGAACAACGATGTTATTTAGTAACAAAACAAGGTTTATTAGTAACACTTAAAGAATTTCACTACCACCTGAGCATACATCACTATGGTTAGCATAAAGAAAGCAGAGTTAGCATATGTGCAGGGTGTTTGGCACTGCTGTTCGCAGGACCTTTAACACTGACTAGGATCGAGTGGGAACTTTTAAAAATGTCATAACGTCACATTTTTTACTTTTAGAACACGTGTTATAGGAAATTTGATGTTTAAAGTGTTGCACATAAAATGGGGTTGTCACATTATCCTAAGTTTCCATACTGCTTATCTCATACCGCAGTTTTAGATATTCAGGTTTGAAATCACTTGACATCAAAAGTAGTCACAAACACCCCTTAAAAGTGTTTTAGTATAACATATAAGCACCTTTAAGGTCTTTCGGATTAATTCTGATTATTTGCTATAGCAAGTTACTCGTCTTCATTGTTCGTTTTTTTCTTACTAATGTAGTTTCAAGTTAGTTAGAAAGCGAAGGAAATATTCCCTAGTCTTTTATCTGATCTTATTTTTGACACATTGCTTTTGAGTGGGTTGATTTGGCTAAGCGCTTATATTTAGCTGGTCTTTTCCATAAAAGAAGTAGAGTAATTATAAGGATCGAACCAAACTGGCCACATCAAGAGCGGGTTAAATAGGCTACTAATCTAAGCGCCTCCTAAATAAGCATGATGAAGGGGGTTATACATAGGCAATTGGATTTTTCTGTTCACTATGAGTAGCAAATATTAACTCTAAACATAATTGAATAATACGTCACCAAGTCAATAAATCCACAACATTATAATACCTTATTTCACACTTAAGTAAAACAAAAAGCTTATTGAACGCTTTAGGTATGGTTAGTGGTTTCGATGGGCTGACTACTTGGAATGTTTCTGAGAAAAAAGAATTTGCGCCAAATTATGAACAGACATTAATCATGTTTGGGTAGGAGGTTATTTAAAGGTAAATTGATAACATGGTTTCGTTTAACTCATCTGAAACGACTAATATTTAACTAAATAAAATTACCCAATCTCCTACATTGTATTCTTGCATATCATAAGTTGATAATTTAATTTTGTAAATAAGCTGATGGTTTTATTTTCATTGTAATTGACTTGGTAGGTTTTATTAAATTAAGACGTTGTCATGAAAATAAACAATTTCTAAATTAGCAGATGGTGAAAATGTATTACCTTCTAGAAGTGCGTCACAAAAGTGCAATGTTTAAGGACTTCTTTGGATCAACGACGCAGATTTCACGGGCGTTTGGTCATCGCAGCATCTGTAGTTTTGTGGCAGATGTTTTGTTTGTTGCAGCTGGAACCCGAACGAAATCTGCATATAACACCACATAATTAGTCCCATTCATTTCAACAAAACTCATGTTTATCTCATTTTCATAATAATATAACGATGCAAATAATCTGACCACGTACCAAACACCAAATGGACACGTAAACACATTTAGTGGAAAAGGTGTTTTTTCTTATAGTTAAGTACCTAAACACAAACTAACATACCTTTATTTTTTTGCTGAGCCCTTATGTTGCTTTTGAGCTTCGCCGTCATAATATTCTCGAATTTGAAAAGCGCCTAAACCGAGACCTAAAGTTGAACAACTGGTTTGTGTATGCATTTTCTTGTTTGGTGGGACTGCGAAAAAAATAGGCTGTGGATTGATGAATGTTTTTGTCTAACGAAAATAATAGGCCGGTGTTAGTGTGACTGTTAGGGGAAGAAAAAAAATACTAATTATGATATTAAAGTTTGGTATTGTAGCATCTGTGTGGTATAGTTGAACGACATTTAAAAGGTTCGTATTAGTGTTCTGCTTAGACATGTAAGAGTTTTTGTTAAGTTGCTACTGCTTACCGTTAAACCTTGATACTCGACAAGAGGGAACGGAAATGATGACTGGGGGTTCTAATTTCTCCATCGCCTTTTTGTCAAATTGTTTCGCCAAGTCATCCCACATCATGAAGTCGAAGATATTTCCACTGCATGAAAGAAACTATGTATGTAAGTGGTATTAAAAACGCTAAAGAACGGACCTAGTTTTTGGAATGTTGCTTACTCTAGATTTTTCATGCGGAAACTTTAACTTCGATTTGCATTCCCGAAAGGGTATATGTCACTGATTGATCTTACACATTCTAAAATGACCGTCGACCCAATTGTTGGTTCACATAAACCTGTATGAACAACATAACTCTTAATTAGCTCTGAAATAAATAAAAATTCTTATACCAAGTGCCATTGAAAGTTAGTTTTATAACCCACCTTTTTACAAATATAAACCCTTGCAAAGTTTCAAAAAGATGAACTATACCTTAGAGTCGCACATCTAACATCAACATAACATTTTGTTAAAACGAAATAATAGCAAGTGGGTGTTTATGAGAAATCAACGACCCTAGTCAAGTTGAGCTTATGAATCATTTAAAACCATAAGAGCACTGGGAGTGGTGGTGCCAAACTCAAAAAGTGGTGCCACGTCAGCAAAATGGAGTTTGGCACCAGAAATGTTATGGCACCAGAATTCAGTGGCATTGGTTTGGCATCAGAATTCTGGTGCCATATTATTTTTTTATTATTTTGTTTTAATTTTTTTTCATATTTATTTAAAAATACACTTATTTATATAACTAAAAATAGAATTCATTGAAATTAAAAACATTACATTAAAAAAAACAATACATTAAAAAAAATACATAAAATTAAAAGACATAAAATTAAAATGCAATTGTTGCTCGGAATGTGGTGCGATTGTTGCTCGGAATGTGATTGGGAAGTGGTGAATTGGTTTGGTGATTGTTGTGATTGTTGTTGGTGCATTTGTTGCATTTTAAATTGTTGAAACATCAACAATTCTTCTTGGGTAGCAAATTGGGGTTGGTAATTGGGATAATAAGGCATTTGGTTGAATGACGGTTGAGTGGAGGAGCCCGGATTCGAAGACGACCCCAGAATTTGGTTGGTTGGGATTGGGATTCATTTTTTTTAGTGAAAAAATGGAGAAATAGAGAAATGTGTGTTATAAAATGTATTGAAAGTGTGTGTGGAGTATGAAATAAAAATGGGGTATTTATAGGATTTTTAAAGGAGTAAAATTAGGGTTTTGGGGGTAATTTTTTGAAAAACCGCTCCCCCAAACGGCTATACAACATATAGTTTAAAAAAAATTCAGTTTCGGGTGGGCTGTTAGCCACGACATGAGAAGGCTTGGCCCGAGCCACGGAGTGGTGCGCCGTCGGCCTTTCTCGCGCCAAGCTACCAGCCAACCGTTCCCTTTGCGCTAAACCTACATCAAATCCAAATTTTAAACTAAATCCAAATCTTATTATAAACCTACTTATAACAACGGGACCCCTAGTTTCTTAAATTAATGGTCATAATTGAGTATTATGACAACTTTACCTTCATTTAAAATATTTCAAAATGTGAAAGTTTATCACAGCATCTATTGCATTCAAGGATAAACATGACATTTTATTGTGCAATTAATGCACCTATCATAAAATGAAGATTCTACAAGTTAGGCTCACCCGCGCTCCGCTGCGGGATGTTTGGCGGTCGGTGTTTTTGGTTGGACGTGTTAGAAGGTATATTTTTGTAAAAAAAAAAAATTAAAATGAGGGTAGTTTTCGTAATTTAACACATAGTGCGAGGGGGTATTTTGTAAATATTTGAGGGGCTATTTCGTAAATAAAAAAAGGAACGGGTCGGGGCGGACCGGGTCGGGTCGACCCGACAATACCGATAACTCAAAAAGTGCGAGTGAATATTTTGAAAAAAAAAGCAAAAAAACAATTTAAATTTTTTTTTTAAAAATGTTCGGACCGGGTCGGGTCAACCCGGTGCATTTAATGCAACTTAATGCACCTGAAGCGCGTGGTTAGTTCTATTGTTATTCATAAAAAAAACAGACCGATGACTCAAAAAGTGGGAGAGAGTATTTAAAAAACAAAACAATTTTTTTTTCAAAAAAAAAAAAAACCGATCGGACCGGGTAGGGTTGACCCGGCGTATTAAATGCACCCCGGTCAACCCGGTGCATTTAATGCACACTAAATGCAAAAGGCCATTTAATGCATGCGAGAGGGTATTCCGAGGAAAAAAAAGGAAAATTTTATTTTAGAAATTTTTTGAAAAAATAAAGGAAAAAAAAACTGGCAACCGCGCGCCGTTGCGGGACGATTAGCGGAGCGCGAGGTTTGAGGAAACTTAAAGTTTTATTCATAAAAAAACAGACCGATGACTCCAACAGTGCGAGAGGGTATTCCGAGAAAAAAAAAAGGAAAATTCTATTTTAAAAATTTTTTGAGAAAAAAAAAGAACGGGACGATTAGCGGAGCGCGAGGTTTGAGGAAACTTAAAGTTTTATTCATAAAAAAAACAGACCGATAACTCAAACAGTGCGAGAGGGTATTCCGAGGAAAAAAAAGGAAAATTTTATTTTAGAAATTTTTTGGAAAAAAAAGGAAAAAAAAATGGCGACCGCGCGCCGTTGCGGGACGATTAGCGGAGCGCGAGGTTTGAGGAAACTTAAAGTTTTATTCATAAAAAAACAGACCGATGACTCCAACAGTGCGAGAGGGTATTCCGAGAAAAAAAAGGAAAATTTTATTTTAAAAATTTTTTGAGAAAAAAAAAGAACGGGACGATTAGCGGAGCGCGAGGTTTGAGGAAACTTAAAGTTTTATTCATAAAAAAACAGACCGACGGCTCAAACAGTGCGAGAGGGTATTCCGAGAAAAAAAAGGAAAGTTTTATTTTAAAAACTTTTTGAGAAAAAAAAAAGGAAAAAAAAACTGGTAAAAAAAACAAATGTTAAAAAAAAAGGAAAACACCTTCATTAATTGCCGGGTCAAAAAAATTTAATGAAACCCGGTTTTGGGTGGGTCGGGTCCCCCGGTAAATGTAATGTTTAGTAATTTGTTTACATAAAATTTTATTAACAAAATGTACTCTTTTTATTATAGTTTGAAGCGATTAGAAGAAAAGTATAAAAAAAACTCATTTCTTCAAATTTTCCACCAAAATAATAGAATGATGCTAACCAAATTAAACTACCCATTTGTTTAACAATTTCTCTTCAATTCTTCACTCTTTTTATTCTCTCTACAAAATATTGGAGTATAATTTCTCGTTTTCGCGTAATTACCACACAACCATAATATGAGATAAAGTTTTGATAACGAGAGAAAGTCTTGGTAATAAGATGATGGTCTTTGTAATGAGTTAACGGTATGAGATAACGAGTTTGGAATGATATGAATTTGAAATGGGATTTTGGGATGAAAATAAGGATTTTGCGTGAGTATATATTAGGTCGTTGCCGGGTACATTGTGCGCTTGCGTAGAGATTGATTGTGTTCTGCCTTATTTAAGATTGTGCGGTTGATTTTGATTGCTGATTGAGGTGAGTTCTCGTAGCCTCACTTTTTATTATTTTTCCGTTAGGGGAAAATAATACTCAAATATGTTTTGAAATGTTTTAAATTTGTCTGTGCGAAATGTGGTTTTGTTTTTGTGACAAGATTTGTGCTTATGACTGCTATGTGAATATTATGTGATGCATGATTGTATGGATCGGATGGGTACGCCTACCCAGCGTTTGTGAGATTATTGGATCGGATGGGTACACCTAGCCAGGTTTGTGTGTGGTCCTGCCCTAATTTTAGTGCTCCAGCTGGTAGGCCCTTTAGGTGCGTAAGTGACACATGGTTGTTGATTAGTGGTGATGCTAAGGTTGTTTGCATATATTCACTGTCATATAGCACTATTGTCCATTGTTGAAATATTGGCACAGCTTTTGGGTTTAAGGTCAAACCTACGAGCTCACCAACATTATTGTTGACGTTTTCGAGTATCATTTTCAGGTGTGTCAAATCTAAAGGTATGTGAATGGTATTGGAAGAGAAAAGATGTAACCCAAGGGGACTGAGTCAAGATGGTTTTGATAATTGTACTTTGTCAAGATTTTAACTTGAAAAATGTATGTAAACTCAAGTTTCATGATTGTAAATTGTAAAGTGTATGATCTTGTATCTTGTGCGATGAATGGTATCGTCGCATCCTCGTGTTTCCGCCACTGACGGGGTGTGACAGGTTAATAGTGCAAATGTTGAACAAGATATTAGTGCTCATGATCGACAACATGTTGATATTGAATCATTAATTAAGAATGTGCAAATTAAAGCTGAAAAAACGAATAAGGAGAATGTTTTGTTAACTAAGGATCTTTTTTTCTTAAAGGTAAATATATTAAGAAAAGTCCATAATAGGCAAAGTACAAAAGGCACGAAGAGATTAAAATAAACTAAGACACATCCCTAGCGTAATCAACTTTGGCCAAAAAGAAACATTGGCGTTAGACATATGCCAAGTTCAAATTACATATTAACTAATAATTAAGCAAGATAAACTAAACTGAAAACCCCAGCGTTATAAGAAAACCAGTGTGCTCTAAATTACGAGTGTACACTAAGACCAATCAGCATACACTGAATACATAACCATACACTGACCCTTAAAGAATGTTGAAACCTCAAATACATTCGTCATACAAGAAGCAATACTAAGAAGATATTAAAATGCACCAGCACTACATATAGTTATCCAAAATCTTTAATCAATAGCTGCATTATTCCATTAAATAATAATAAGGGAAGTGCCAAGAGTAGCAGTATAGATAAAATTTGCCTCCTTAAAAACATTGCAATGTAAAACCTAGTAGGAAAAAGCATGACAAGGACAAAAGAGTGCAACACTTGTCTATACCTTCCCCATAACCTTTACACCTGA